>PHNY01077565.1:45351-57621 GCA_003724115.2 Anethum foeniculum
ATGTGTGTATTATTGAGGGGTCACAATATGCAGTTATTTATTTATGATTCAAATTAAGTATTGATATTGGAAATTAAGACCGTAACGACTCGGATCCCTGACCCCGGATCTGGGGGTGTTACAAGCAGTGTATTGTCTAAGAATCCCAGCATCCTCACAATAGTTAGTGAATTGTGAGAAACAAAATTCACCACCTCTGTCTATACGGAAAGCATTAATCCTTTTCTCAGACCCATTCTTAACAAGCATTTTAAATTTCTTAAACGCCTCAAATGCTTCATTTTTAGTTGATAAAAATATACCCACATCACACGACTGAAATCATCAACTAAAAGTAGAAAATACCTCTTTCCGGATGGTGATGGTGGTGAGATAGGTCTGCATATGTCGCCATGTACCAATTCTAGTGCTTTGCTAGACACATACTTTGACTGAAAAGGAGTCCCTGTTTGCTTAGACATTAAACATCCCTTGCATACCTCCTTAAGTTGTACCAATTTTGTCACCCCCACAACCATATTATTCTTCTTCAAGAGGTTCATCGCATCGAAATTCATGTGTCCCAGCGAGAGTCCCATAACAATGAATCATCTTTTGACTCGGTAAGAAAGCAGATACTCTGGGATTTCTCAAGTAAAATCTTATACAAATAGTTTGCTGACCTCTTAACGTTCATTAGCAGCTTTCCATCATTGTCGTATACTGATAAGTGTGCAATTTATTGTAATATTATCCCTGTATTTTGATTATTTTGTATTGATTTGGATTTTTAATTAATAAATATTATTGTTTTATTGTAGGTATTGAGGAATTATAAAATTGAAAGGCTTGGAGTTTACAAAATCAGATTTGGAGTTTAATTTGATTTAAAATCGGATTTTATGGGCCATTTGCACACTATTCACTGTTTGGGTCATATCTGGAGTTCTAGAAGTCCGATTCAGGCGATTCAACAGCCCACGGAAAGCTTATGAGAAGAGCTTTATTTCTGAAGTTGAATTGAATTTATAGTCTAGCCATATCAGCCCCGGAATCAGAGTCAAAAAGTTAACTACGAATTTCCTTCTTTTTGGAATTCAATTCTAATTGGGAAATCTCCTTGTATTTGCATTAATTCATTAGAAATACTTTTATTAGATATATTATATTTATTATTCAGACCTAATCTGAATAAGGGAGTTAGAGACAAGAAAAAGAGAGACACACAATACATACAGAAAAACAAGAAGCTTGAGGAAGGAGATACATCCATTGAAGACATTCACTTGGATTGTTTTTCTCCATCTTTGTGTTTAGAATTCTCTCTTTAACTCCTTGATCATGAATATGTGTTATCAATTCTTGAATGATTTTGTGATTTTCATTATGTACTAATTTTATAAAGTTCGGATTTTTATGGAACCTTAGCATGGGATTTTTGGTGTTTTGTTAAAAAGTATTGTATGCAGTTCTACGGGTTACTCGTTCGGGTGCTTTTCATGCTAATACTTGCTATTGTCTGATCAACTGTAGTAGATTAACGAGTTTATTGTAATACCGAGAGGGTTGTAGTTAATTGACACAAGACTTGAATGGTGCATGCTTATATATTCTGATTATAATATTGTTACGGTATAGACATATATTGTGACCATGCATAGCTTTATGAATTGGTTCTTAATTATATTCTGAAAAGTAAATTGGCATAGACAGATGTTAGTTTATTTGATAGGAATTATACCATAGTGATTTCGAGGGGAACCTATGACCATTGAATTCTAGCTAGTGAACTGTGGAATTGTTATAGTGCTACGCAACTCTTTTACCGATTTTCACGTGTTAGGGGGAACTAATTATCCTGACTTATTTTCTCATATTTGAAACTCGTAAAAATTCTCTTTGCTATTATAATATAGTCTTTATTAATTAGTTTAGTTATAAAAACCATCAAACAATTTTGTGCACGATTAATAAATTGCTAGATTATACTTGCAATTAATACAAATATACAGTCCTTGAGGAACGATAATTGGTAATTACTACTATATTACTTGTTTTTGATTGGTAATTATCTTATTTTGACATCTGTCCAAGACTAAAGATATTGCTGCATAGGGTTGGGATGTAGAACACATCGTTAAATACCTTTTATTCTCCAGTCTTGCACTTAAACGAGATCTACCCTTTCCCTTTAATAAATACAGTTGAACCCTCATAAAACTTTACTTTTCCTATCACATCTTCATCTAATTTTAAGAACTTTGATTTGTTCCCAGTCATGTGCTTACTAACACCATTATCCAAGTACCATAGTTGTGAGGTTTTTCTTTCCTTCTCACTTGTCTCCAACTTGGAAATAACATTTTCTTTATTCAATAGCACCACCTTTGCTTTGTTCTTATCTAACTCGAAAAACAACAATGTATGTTCGTTATCCTTGATTTGTGTCAGGTTCCCCTCAGGATTTTGATTTCTCTCTCGTCGTGGCCTCTTTCATTCTGCAACATAATGCCCCGTTGTAGTTGAAGCACCTCACAGTGCTTCTATCACGTCGAGTACCCTGGTAACCACGTCCACCTCGGCCTTTGAAGCTTCACTAACCATCTATGGTTTCCTTGTTTGTTCTCTTCATCCAGTCCTCTTGAATGAGTAAGAGTATATCTTCATTCCTTTAATGCTTGTACCATTCCCCCTCTATCAGTAACAATGTACTTCCTACAATCTCATTTTGACCCTTCAGCCTCTCGTGGTTGCACCGATTTGGAGAAACTTAGATGAAATAGCATGAAGCAGCTTCTTAATAACATATGCTTCATCCATTTCTTCATCCAAAGCTTGAATGGTAGACACCAACCCATTCCATTTCATGTAGAAATCATCAAAGTGTTCTTCCATATGGAGTTACTAAAACTCCACTTTTAGCGTCTGAACCATAGTCTTTTTCACACGATCAGCTCCATGGCATATCACTTTTATGGCTTTCTAGCCTTCTTTTGCTGTTTTCTTCTAAGCAGTTGACAATAACATATCCTCAAGTATGCCTTGGTAGATCATAGCCAAGGCAACCTTTTTAGTTTTCTCGTCAACCACTACCTTTGCATCACTCGGTTCCACAGCAGTCCACACCCCATGAGCCTGCATAAAAACCTTCATAGTCAATTCACACGCCGTGTAGTTGCTCGTGGCCAACATTGGGTAGGTTAACCCAAATGATCCTCCTTTACTTTTTCCCACATCCATTTCCTAGACTTTCTTGTGAATACTCTAAATACCGTGGCTATAATAACCCCAAATTTTTGTAATTATTCAAAACCCTGATGAATAGTAACTTTTGCTGATTGTGTAATATTGTAAGACCACACTATATATGAGTTCTTTTATGGAAATTTTGAGTTCGTATTAGTGTTCAGTAATGAATATGAGTGTATGTAAAAGCCATCAGAATTCAAAAATTAGCACTTTTATTTTCCCGAGAATCCATCAGACACTGAAGGAATTGAGTATGAATTACAAAGAATTCAAAAACACTGAAGGATAAAAGATCCAGGAATTACAAAGAGGATGAATAAAAGGATAAAGGATACTAATAGGGTTTCAGAGAAACCCCTAACAATAGAATCACAAGTATATTCCTTCAAGCAATCAACGAGAATGAGAGATAATGACTCGTAAAAAAATTAAACGACTAAGGAATGAGCTTATGCAAGTGGCAAGACAAGGAACCAAGCTAGTTCAATAATTAACCAACCAATTAGCTTGTAACTAAAGTGGTTAGGCCTAATGACCTCATCTAACCACAAGAAACTAACACATGGATTAAGAGTGATGTCATGGAGGTGAGGTAAGCACCAAGCAAGTGGATTGGCTAGAGAATACAAACCACTCACTTTATTTACACTTTCCAAAATCAACCAAACAAAACAACTTTATTTTCTCTCCATTCTTCATCCATTCGCCCATGTCCTTTAAAGAAGAAATAGAAATTCAAAAATCAAGTTCAAGTCCACCATAATTCGTAAGGTAAATTTATATGGATTCAATATTTCATAACTAAGATATCCTATAAGTTTGAGACCTAGATTCCACAGATATCATGTTTAAATAAATCATCAAAGATGATGATGAATAGTAACCATAAAGAAGTAACTTTGTTTTTATGATTTTTCCTTGAAGATCCAAGCTTATTAAGGCTAGGCAAAAGCTCTTTGAGGTTTATTAGTGATCACCCACTCTCCAAGAAAGGTATAAAGATCTTAATCCCTTAGAACTAAGTTGAGTTTGTATGAGTTTTAAGGATGTTTTGATGATTGTTAATGGATGAAAGGATATAGCATGTTCATGATCACGTTTATATAAGTCAATGTAATGATTGTTGTTATTGATTGATCCATGCTTGGTACTTGTTATAGATGGTTGTTCTTGAGAGGTTTTGACTAATATTAGCTGTAAAAGTTGTGATTGGATTGGTGATGATTTGGGTTTGGTTAAATTTTGGAAATCATGAATGTATAGCCGTCGTAATGCCTGTTTTTCTAAAACCCATTTTTGTGTGTAACTTTGAACTCGAAATCCCCTCCATGAATAGGTAGGTTATGTCTTAAGCTTCGTTTTGATATAGAGATCATATAAAATAGATTTAGGGTTTAGGAGAAACAGTGGTTTTAATAAACGTCGTTTCGCGAAACCACCCCATACCTTATATTCAACTGTTGACTTCCTGACATTATGATATTGTTTGTTATAAAGTGTACATATATATATGTGTGTGTGTTTATATATATATATGTATGTATAGAGTAGATATGAATCGAGAATTATTTCAAGGTATGCATAGCTACCCTAAGTTATTTGTACAAGGACGGGCGGAATCTAGGCGGGTGGCAGCTCAGCAGCGTAATGCACGACATCGCAGAGCCAAAAGGTATTTGTATGTTCTTTAAGATTGGTTTTAGATGTGAAACAATTTGCGATAAATACATATAAGCACGCGAATAACAGAATAAAAATACTACTACAAAGCAAAGCAATTAAACAAGAAAGGATATAAAACATAGATGGAGATGGTTCTCGAGTCCAGTTAAACTGTCTCCTTAAAGCTATTTCGCCTCTCACTGTGTGTGTGAGTCGATAGCCTCCCAGGATAAAACGAGAAGACTGTGGTGTTATGCACCTTCGGCGAGCTAGAACATAGCAAGAAACTAACACCGGACAGAGAGAGAGAGAATAAGGTTTGTGTATTGAAGGACGGCTGTGTATATTATCCGTATCAAAAATGAAATAATTATTTAAGAGCCCAAGCCCAGTGGAAATTAAATTAGAAAAACTAGTCCATGATTATTTGGCCCAATTTTCTGCTGCATTCGTGTCCGCACGTGGGCAAGCCCGAAGGCTTCACAAGCCTCGGATTAGCCTACGAAATCCCGCAATTTGCACCCCCCTGCGCGCCCGCGTAAGAGATGGAGCAACAAATAGCCAACATAAGTGAACACTACACATGTGTGTTGCTATATAAAGCAATGGAAACCCATTTTCTATTTCAATGTGGGGCAAGTTTGCTTCACAAATTTTCCACATTCAAGGGACCAACTTTAGATAATCATATCTCATTCATACCTTAATCATTTTGAGTGATTCGAAGTGCCTCAGAAAGCTCTCACGGAGGAGAACACACTCCAAGCGTCACCTGTTGCACGCACGCAACCTTCATCCACTCAAGTACGGCTCAAAATGACTTGACAATGTGGGACTAAAAACCCACATTTTCCAACATTAGACCACCACGTGCTCTCCCATTCATAAAGCTCCTTTTACTTGCAGCCCCTTGAGCCATGGATACTTGTGTGTCGATTGCTCACAGCTCGGGAAGCCCAATGCCTGCACGTGGGAGACCGCTTGGTAAGCTCCTTAAAATCGTTCCCTACTTGGAGCCTTAATTGGAGTTGTACTCTTTGTATTTTCTATAACGTATTTGATGTAGTATAGCCACAATTATGCAATGTAATCTGATTTGGCATTAAGTCACATTGTGATTATCAACCTGCCTTGATATAGATTAAGAATCGTAATAAAAATAATCCTTGAGGTCTTCTATTCTTTGTTATTGGTCGTGGGTATACATTAGAGGAACTTGGCAATATGACAGCTGAATAGAATGCACATGAATATCTAAAGTTAACCATGAAGTTCCTCCATCAGACTGTGCATGAATGCCGATACACTGAATTGTTTTGAATATATCATCCTCATTATGTTTTTTGATCAAAAGAGCTACTACGTAAAGGCTTATCTTAACTCTTGCCTTGTCTAAAAACCTATATATTACTTCTGATACCTGTATTTTATGCCGTCAACATTATGTTACAATCAGATGAATCATTTGTAGTGGTGACATTTCTCATATATTTATACAAATACCATCATATATTGTATCTATATTTGCTGCTAACTCTGCCCTGGTATGTGTATATCATATATTTAATTCCATTACTTTAGAAATTTTGTCATTTGCTTTGAAGACAAGAAAGATTTATATTATAATATCGTCAGAGATCAGGCTATGTGACGATGCATTTGTCCTCATATATAGAGAGGTATTTTTATGATTATTATTTCCCTGGACGGATGAGAGGATATCCAAAGATATGTGTCTCAACAAGCTATTTATAATTTTAACTAAAAATAAACTGAGTTCCCAGTGAGATTGCGCTAGAGGCTTCCGAAGCTTTCCTTGAATGTCCTTTTTGTATCTATAAGCTCACTTCCAAAAGAGAACTTGGTGTGAACAGGATTTGGTTAGGGCAAGTGAAGTCGGTATGAACTGTCTCTACATATACCTCAGTTTATTTTTTTGTGGGGATTGAGTTATTACAATAGTAGCTCAAAACTAAAGGGTACAAAATATAATTTATTATGAATGTTATACCGATGTTTGTTCTTCCTTATCAGGTCAAATACCAGAGACTGCGCTATGTCGAAGGCGTATTAACAAAAAAAAAAAAGTGCATTTGGTACGCAGTTTTCCCTTCGTCCTGTTTCGCACATTATTTGACCTTGTTTTATGTAAGTATGCTCATTTACTCTCTCTCACACCCTCGCAGCCGTCAGTAACATAATACTTGACATGGGAGACCCCACCCAGGCTTGTGGCTTTTGCGGAGCTCACGTATGGGAGGCAGAGGCCACTGGGAGGCACGTTGGCACTGGCCCAAAAGGGTATTCAATTTTTTGTGGAAAGGGTAAGGTCCAGCTTCCTTTACTACAGGAGACTCCAGAGGAATTAGCCGCGCTTCTTACCGGAAACAGTAACAGAGAAAGAAAGTCCCAGAGAAATTTTTGAATGTACAATACAAGTTTTGCTCTTTGCTCATTTGGAGCAAGTGTAGATGCCTCTGTTAACAAAGGCTCTGGCCCTTTTATGTTGCGGGTCAATGATCTTACATATCACAGTATGGGCTCCCTACTACCTCCTGACGGACGGCCACCAAAATTCGCCCAGTTCTACATGTATGATGGCCAGGAGGCACTTACGCACCGCATGAACTTCCCTCGGGACAATAGTTCTCTAGATCCTGACATAGTTGCCAGCTTACGGGAAATGCTGACTCGGGACAATGCTCTTGTTGGGATCTTTAAACAGCTTCGGGAATGCTATCCGGCTTCTCAACAAATCCCCGTGTGGCTCAGAATTCTTGAAAGAAGGTCAACTGACGGTCGCTATGTCAACATGCTTGGTGGGAATGACTATGAATTTGCTGGCCTTGCCTTGGATAATAACCTTAGTGATAAAAGGGACATACTTATCAACTACAAAAAAATAGGCTTGAAACCTATTAGTGAGCTCCACCATTCTTTTATGTCGCTACAATACCCGTTGCTTTTCCCTCGTAGAGAAGACGGTTACCGCGTTGGCATTAGGCATCGCAATATCGAAGATGAGCAACCAAGCCAGAGAAACCCCGTTAGTGGTAGAGAGTTTCAAGAATTTAGACTGCAATATCGCGACACCGAGGGCCACACTTTACTCCTGGGAGGGAGACTATTTTTACAGTACATTGTGGATGCATGGTGCTGCGTGGAGCGAGGCAGGCTACAATGGGTTGAAAAACACCAGTCAACAATTCGTTCTGATCTTTATAACAACATTGTGGACAGTGTTAACCGGGGTGACATATCTGCATCTAATGTTGGCAAACGCATAATGCTGCCTTCAAGTTTCACAGGAGGCTTTAGGTATATGCAGCAAAATTTTCAAAACTCTATTGCTATTTGTAACGAATATGGCCACCCTGATTTGTTTATGACATTCACCTATAATCCAAAGTGGAAGGAAATTCAGCGAGCTGTTGCTTCTACGGGCATTCAAGATGCCTCTCTTCGCCCAGACCTTATTGCTAGGGTGTTCAAAATGAAGCTCAATAGCATGATGTCTGATTTGATGAAGGAAAATGTGCTTGGCCGCGTTCTTGCAGGTACCCTTCTCAAATTTAATTCTTTGCAACTAGCGATATTACATGCTGAATGTAACATAGATAGGAAACATGACAAGTTTTCATGTAAAGTGTCTTGTTATCAGACTTTTAGGAATTTTGTTAAAGTATGGTAGTCCAATTTATAGTCAACCTCATGTTCAGTTATAAGACTTACAAAAATAACCTTTTGGGATAATGTAAACCACCTGCACTATGGATTAAGATATGTACGGAGTAGAATGAAAGTGATTTTAGGTTAAGAGCTTCTAAAAAACTAATGCAAGGGCAAAAAATGTGGCCTGCAAATTCCAAGTTGTTTAGAAATAGTTCGATTATCCATCTGCCTAGTTTAGTTGAATTTCACCAGACAACATATTCTCAGAAACATCCAAGTACCCAAGGTTTTTCAAAAAACCCACATTCAGAGGTAGATAACCATTAAAATGCTTTTGAGCCAGGTTTAATAAAATGGCAAGAGAAGAAAGTTCCATTACACTTTCTGTATGGTACCATCCAGATTATTTTGTGACACGTAACATAACCATCGAAGTTAATTTTTAGAAGATTAAACAGGAGAAACATATGTGAAGGAAGTCAGTAAATTTCATGGTCAAATTTTATTTACAAACTCGTACTACTGTCACACTGAGTAAGCTTACTATTGGTATTAGATTATGTTGTACATAATTATTACTAATCCTGACAGAAGCCATTAGCTAGAATACTACCAAGTATGAGATCTTAGAATTAACATTGATATACTGATAATCATTCTTAGAAATGGTCGTAAGTGGAGCAGGTAAATTTCCCTCCAAATTATTAACTGACAGAGAGAACAAAATAATAGAAGAAGGATTACCAAAAGAGTCAGGAATCAACCGAATGAGATTATTATAATGAAAATTGATTGCTTTTATCTAAAATTCCTTTACCTTGAAACTGCAAGTACTTCATATTTATCAGTTTATTACTTTCAACTTGAATGCATCCCACGACTTCAATGAAAATATATAGTCAAATTTGGCTAAAGAGATATTACAGACTGTACTTTTTGCATAGAAAATATTTAAAATCATCAAGTTCTCTACATATGTAGCCAGTCAGAGCTTATTTTTGTACCAGTAGACACCACTTCTCTTGTCACCATAATCCAACATACAGTAGGCAAGTACCATAATCCAACACACAGTAGGAAAGTATTGATAGGAGCCCCTAGAAATAATAATAATAATAATAATCTCTGGCATTCCGTCTAATACATACTTGAAGCTTCTCCTGAAACTAAGCACCAAAATTGACAAACCACTAACATAACACAAGAAAGATACACCAAGAAATAAAGAAGTCCATTTCTTTTGTGAATGTATACCAGGTCCGTCTCCACTATTTTGAAGGCTCCGAACTAAATATTAGATGAGGAGCCCTATAGAAGTGAAAAAAAAACACATGTATAAAGTAATTTATAGACAAAATAATTTAATAGAAATGAATAAGAAAACAGATGACACAAATTAAAAACAACGCTGAAAATTCATAAAAGATTGATATTTAACATTAAAATATTATACTGCCGATTTCTGAATTATACATATGACAATATAGCATTACACAATAATTTATGTTGTACACAACACAAATCCATTTAGTGTAACAGTTGTGAATGCCATATGATAGAGGAAACTATGTGCAGACTGAGGCATGTTTGTAATACCATGTGATTTGAGAGCATGATACAGTGCTTTACATATAGTAGAAAGTACAAGGGTCCATTTTTTCAATCTCATATCGCAGTTACTGCGATAGTACTGGATAATGCTGAATGAATATAAGCTAGAGGGTGCATGGAGGATTACATCTAAGAGGAGTGGTAACATTTTAGCTAATTTGATTAAGAAAAACCCTTATAATAAGGCATCGGAATGCTTACTTTATAAAATTACATGAATTGTTGGGGTATGAAAATGATTTACAAGTGGTGGTCGTGTAGCCTGAGGATCAGCAATCTTTTGTTTGCGTGCTTGGTGCAATTCTTCTGTCTTGATCACAACCAATCTTTTAGCCTAAGTTAACAAAAAAGTATACAAAGTTACCAAGTATTCAGAAACCTTATCCTATGCAATGCCCTTTTGCTAATAAACACACCTGTTGAAGCATTTTCAACCGATGTCTAAGCACTGATATCTATTGAAAGAATTCTATTAGTGCTTCCGTAAACAATGATTCTGAACAACCTATCATGACAACACTCCCAGAACTACTCAAACTAGAAACTAAAATTTCAAATAAAATTTAAAATGCACGAGGAAATGTAGATTCATTTCATGGTTTAGGTTGCTTATAGAGTAGGCCATTACATTCCCGGCCTAAATCATATTCTGAGGGCCATTTTCTAATCATAGTCCATAATTAGTTCAATTTCATATTTTGTTTAGTCCCTAGACTTCTAATAATTAATTTTTTGTGTTAAGGCCTTAAATCTTAGTGACTTAATATAGTCCCTAGGTATGGTATCAGTCCTTCTCATAATTAACTTTTGTGTCGTCGCCTTAAATCTTAGTGACTTAATATAGTCCCTAGGATAGTATCGGTACTTCTCAAAATATTTTAATTATCTTACCTAATATAGTTAATGTTACACTACTTAAGCTTCAATGATCCATCTTCTGTTCAAGATGAAGGAGTGTCTAGGACACATGAGGAAATATTTAAGTATATTAAATATATACATAATAACTAAATGAGCAAGTAATCAAGTACTCTCTCTCGCTTAAAATACACCAACTTATTGCCCTGGCGATGCCCGGAGAACAAACTCAAGAGTATCTTAATCGCTTGTAAAAAGATTTTCTTATGCTTGCGCCAGACCAGTGTGTTTGTCAGATGTTTTTCCCCTTTCATTTATCAGGATGAATATATAACTGAGCTCTATGAAAAGATTTTCATAATATAATCCACCTGCAACATGGCTAAAGATATATATTCAGTGGAATGAAAATAATTTTGGTCTACAAACTTCTAGAAAAACTAATACATAAACAAAGATGTAGCCTGCAAATTCCAGGTTGTTTAAAAATAGTTCATTTATCTAATTTTTAGCCAAACCTGGATAAAAGTTCTGAATAGTATCAATCGTGTTATATTAATAATTTTACTGTTAAAAGTTGTGACTGCTATTAACACACTGAAAGTATAACTATAATTCTCAACCTCAATACATTAGAGTGTAGTATTAGTCTTCAGAGGTGGCTAAAAAAAATGCACTTCACACTGTTATGCAGCGGTCTACACAATTAAATACCAGAAACGCGGCCTCCCACATGCCCACATAGTTCTTTGGCTGGCTGAAGGTGACAAATCAGTGTCCCCGAGAGAGATTGATTTTGTTGTTTCTGCAGAGATACCGGACAGGGAAACTCATCCCATAGGGTACGAGGCTGTGGCCCAGTTTATGATGCACGCGCCATGTGGGGAAGCTAATCCTAAATGTCCATGTTGTTGGAAACGTAATGAGCTTTTGCACCGAGATTTTTCTTTACTACAAATACAGGGTATATATAAGTGAGTATGTAAGATGACTTTGACAATAATACAATAAACCACAGACAAGCTTTTTNNNNCCTGTTTTTCTTTCTTTGTTTTTTTTCTTCTCTACACTTCGGTGTATATAAATACTGCTAGGGCTGCTATTTATAGGCTCTAAAATGCTAGGGCTGCTATTTATAGGCTCTAAAATGCTTACGTAACCGCTTACATATGTTGTTATATGTTTTCCATGCAGCCTACCAAAAACAACTATCACCTTTCCAGAATACTATACACGTAT
>PHNY01077629.1:13387-23949 GCA_003724115.2 Anethum foeniculum
CTTAATGGTTACCAGCACAGCAAATACTTATTTCAAGGGTATAATAGTCACAAAAAAGTACTACCACTTTAGTTTCCCATTCACTTAATATATGCGTCTACATAGCAAACCTACATACCTCGCAAATTGAATCTCCTCTCTTTGCATACACATACACACACTCAGGCTTATGAAGAAGTAACATAAATTATATACAGCATCAATGGACTCTTCCTCATCAATCAACCGAAGTACAACTACAACAACAACAACAAGTAGCACTAGTAGTAGTAGTAGTAGCGGTAGTGAGCTTTTCATCTGTTTCAACACTCGCCGTCGTCTTACAACAAGAATCTCAGCAAGACCTTCCATTCTAAGCCCTGCTCGTGACCCTCAAATCTCGCTTTCCACTTGTCGCAGCAGCCGTAGACTCAGAACCAGCGGAAGCACAACCAGGAATCGTGGTCGTTCTTCTCCAATGTTTGCTGCTGCCGCCAAAAAGAGAGGCTCTGGCTTTGATAATCCCGAACCATCTTCTCCAAAAGTCACTTGCATTGGTCAAGTTCGGGTCAAACCCAAGAAAAAAGGGATCAAGTTGAGAAATTCACGCAGAAGGCAAAGCGGGGAAGTGAGTTTTAGAACACTGGATCAAATACAGAGACAGAGTAGTTATAATAATACTCAGCTTCAGCATTCTAGAAACCAGAGATGGGTGCATTTGCCATCCTCTATTTGCGACTCCTTTAATTGTCTAATTCCTTGTACATCACCGTGCGTTTGTGAAAATGATAAGAAGGAAGTTATAAATGAGGTAAAGGTGGTGCAAGCAAATTTTATAAACGAGGAAGAAATGGAGATGTTGCCAATTAGGAGTGCTAGGAGACATATTTTCGATAAAATTGAGATTAATAATGAGGGCTTTCAAGTTAAGGATGACGAGGACGTGAGTGTCCCGCCTAAGAATGCACTTCTGTTGATGAGGTCTAGATCTGATCCTGTGAAGATGGATGAGGAGAAAATTGTAAATGTTCCACCTAAGAATGCGCTTCTTTTAATGAGGTGTAGATCTGATCCTGTCAAGATGGAAGCTCTTGTTAATAGGTGTTGGGAGCCTCAGTTACCTAAACAGGTAGAAGATGACGATGATGATGAACAAGCTGAGGAGGAAGTGGTTGAAGACAGTGATATAGATGTACATGTAGATGTGGAACAGGTTGAAATGGTGGACACAAAAGATTTGAAAGTGAGTAAAAAAGGAAATCAAGAAGAGAAAATAGGGGATGAAAAAAGACTAGTAGTCGAGGATGAAGACGAGAACCAGAACAATCTTGTGAATGTACTTGGAGTTAATGTGGATGAAGAGAGTGAGGAAGATGATTATGAGATTGAGGCAATGGAAGACAAGAATGAAGATGAAAGTAGAGTAAGTTACAGTAATGCCTCATTTTCTCTACAGGCAGATGATGATATAAGTGAAGCAGATGATGATCATGAATTACCTACATTGGAATCAGATACAGTTGATATATACGCAGATAAATTGAGCAATGTCAAGATTTTGGAGGAGAAAATAACCCATGAAGAGAAACTCCAAGTAAACAATGCTGAAGAAGATGTAATAACAAAAACAGAGTTAGAAACAGAGTATCATGCAAAGAGAGAACCTGAGGTGATCAAGGAGGAGAGAAAAGGCTCAAAGCTCCCTGATTGTTTGCTATTAATGATGTGCGAGCCTAAATTATCAATGGAGGTTTCTAAAGAGACATGGGTTTCTAAAAGAGACTTTGCTCAAGAACAAGTTAAGGTGGAAAAGGAACGCAATGCTGCTCTGCCGTGTGTTGGGAAATCGTCGTGTACTTTTCCGGCTTCTATGGCAGCTATGATAGAGCAAAAGTTGCTGAATGCGGCAGCATACGAGCCGTTTGTGTTGACAAGGTGCAAGTCTGCACCGATCAGGACAGCTGGGGCTATTCAGCTGGCTCCGGATGGGTGGTTTTGGAAGAATGAGGGGCTTGAGAAGCACCGCCGTGGTGGTTTTCGTATAGGTGCGGCTGAGTTAGTAGCCTTTCAGTTGAGCCGGTAACAAGTTAAAATTTGGAGGAATGATGAATGGATTTTACAGCGAGCTGTTGTGTGCAAGTGGAATTACTGCTGTTATTTTGCTGCTTTTAGTGTCTTTTTTCAATGTTTGCGTTTACAGTATATGTTTAATATTCTTTGTTGAAAAATATATATATATGTAATAAGTTTTTCGTTTACTACTAATCCATGTAATGATTTTACTTTAGTATCATCTTTTCCAGTCTCTATAATTTGTTTGCAGTAATAATAAAACGTCCTATTTAGGACTTTGGAGAATAAAGGACTTGTTCGGAACCATTAAGCTGATACTTATTTTAACCCTTCCTGTTTTTACCGTATGGAAAGAAAAATTACAAGACGTCAAAATTCAGAAAAAGTTTCGACAAATGTGAAAATTATACTTATAATTTTTTTTTTTCAATTTTAGCGCAAAAGTTAAGCAGCAGAAGTGTAAAAGAATGGAATTACTGTCAAAATTAGCCAAAGAAATTGGAATGACCCAAAAACAACAGCCTGTGTCCCTAGTAAGGTTTGGTTTATACTTTATAGTCCAAAGACCATGTCAAATTTTGCAACAGTTGTTAGTTCTTAAATCTATAGAAATTAGGTAATATTTTATTACAACATTTATAGGGTAAGCAATAATAAACTTGTCTATAATATTTTATGGAAAAGAGGGGGGCTGGTTGGTTTGTGGCGTAGCTATTGTTTTTATGTGTGAATGAATCTGTAAGAAAACATGTATGCATGCATGTTTGTTCAGTTTCATCTCCTGAAGAAAACACACTAACATTCAACATTTTACATGGCAGGTTACTTTTTGCACTCTTCTCCAAGTAAATCATATTTTGCTCTTATTAGTCATGGAAGATGCAATAAATCTTTTTCCTCACCAGGACCACCAAAAAGAGAGATCACATATAGCAACAAAAGAAGAACACTGTGAAGATAAGATATATCTAACTCTATTTCCCAGTCTGCTCTTCGGAGCATAGGGTAAAATGGTAAGAAACAAGTGCGGGGATAAATGAATAAAGTTCTCGGATTCCAGATACGTACAAAAGCAGCTATGTTATGCTATAATAATAGCCTGTGAACCCTTTTAACATAAAACTCCATACAGGGTACAGTAACATGCAAAACAGACTAATAACAAAAAATTGCTCATGTTGACCCACTGACTGACACTTTGAAATTTTACTGCAGACTCACTATATAACAACATGTTAAACATTTCAACCATGTTAATGTTGCAAAACGTTGTCATCAACTTTTGGATTATTCATGTAATGAATGCCACAATTTGGTCTAATTTCTTGAATACATTATTTGCCTCATAAAACTTGAGCAGGACAAGGATCTAATAATGTCTATATTTCCTAAGATTTGCATCAGGTATATATTTGGGTTTTTAGTTTATGGACCAGAGTGTTAGAATATAATATAAGATCCTGAAAAGGGCCATTCTCTAACATTCTCACAATTTATTATGGACACGAAGGCAATTTATGCCCCAAAGATGGGCGCCCGTGATCCACTCTTCGACCCAAAAATGGGCTCTCGAGTGAGGGGGAGTGTTAGAATATAATATAAGNNTCATTCTCTAAAGATTTTAGAGTAACTGGTTCCTTAACATGGGGCCATTCTCTAACACAAGTAAGTACAACATTTTCTACAAAACCAAATAGTAGGTGACTAGAAGCAGATAATACAACTCGGCATTGTATATAATTAAGTTCCATACATAATAATTTACATAATTATCCCTAATACCTCATTAAATGGAAAGCCATGACAACAAGATTTTGCCAAGTAAGATAGTACACAAGATACCCTCTAAATTAAGGGATTGATGGCCTGAGTTCATCCTCACGTGCCAATCCTGAGATTAAAAGAAAGTGACTATATTTATTCAAAAAAAAAAAAAGAAAGTGACTATAATCGTGGCCAATTTTGTACATATAGGAGGAGGTTTCATTTTATTCAAAAATTTGTCATTGAATTTTTATATTACAAATTAACCTAATTCATGAATATTTTTTTCGAAATTTGTATTGTTAAATATCATTTTGATATATTTGATTAAATAAAATATACTTTAATACTAATTTATAATAAATTTCTTGTAAAATAGCTTTTAAACTATTCATGATCATATTTATTATCTTTAACTTTGATCTTCGCATTTTGGAGCATGTTTATCGCAAAAAAAATAATATTTATTAAATTTAGAAGTACTTTTTTGACGTAAAAATTTTTAAAATAGATAAATTTAGTATATTCCCTATAACTAAAATAAATTATATACATTATATATATTGTGAGGTATAAAATATTTTTTTTTAAAAAATAATTATTTTAAAATTCAAAAAATATAAATATCTCTCATATGATAACTTATCTAAAGTAATATTTTTTCAACTTTAGAGAGTTCTGCTCCATTATGATTTTTTCAAAGTTGGGAGAGAATAATACACACTACGAGGGTAATTTTAAGGGGAAGAACGATGCAGGTATTTTTTTTATTTTTTGATACACGAACAATGGGAATTTTAAATACAGTGAACAATGAAAAAAAAAATATAACAAAATAATGAGAAATAAGTGCATAGAAAGGTGCGTTTAGGAGGAATGTAATGTATCACTAGAAAATCGTCATTTATTTGGTATTCAAATACATTATACATTATGTTGCTCATTTTGACTCTCTTGTGATCATTCTTCATGGTAACAAAAATGGATTCCAGACGGAAAGAAGACTACTTGGATCTGATAATGGTTCCATTTGGACTATTCATCATGTTCAGTTATAACCTCTTAATTTCTTATCTACATATACTTAGATGATACTCAGATCACTATGATGGGACGACTAACATGTCCTCAATTTCTGACTGGAACGTAAATTGGAAGTTTAACTGAAAAAAGAATCCTTCCTACAAGTACATCACTTTGCTTTCATGCTTCATTCGTAGTTGTTGCCTCATCCATACAAATGTTGAGGAACTACACACTATGTGTTAGATATATAAATGTATGAGCTGAGCATGATGTGAGCAAAGCTTGACAGCTCAGTTTTACACATCAGCATTCTGTTAGGAAGTTGTTAGATTCGTATATAGCGTATCACCAGTTTATAGAAAGATTCTAGATGAACATTTATACAGTGATGTAACAAACTTTTTCTTTCCTTCAAGTTTATGAGAATATTGTGAGTTTAGATCATCTTCTTCATGAATATCTTCATCTTCTAACATGGTATCAGAGCTTCGCTTGAATTTCTTAGTCGATCCATGGCCGAATACACATTTATGTGTTTGATTCATTATTCATGTGATTCTTAGTCATTTTTCATAAAATTCGCAATATACGCACGATAGTTGTGTCTATATATTGCATCATATTCATCAGCAACAACTGGATCAACAACATCAGGTTCAACATTGAGTGTGGACATTAATCATCCTTATTATTTGCATCCTTCGGAAAATCCAGGAATGCATATCACTTCGATGATTTTGAGTGAAAATAATTACAATCAGTGGTGTCGTTCAATGGAGATAGCACTGTCATCCAAACTTAAGCTCAGTTTTATGGATAGATCATACGTCAAACCTGCTGTAAACTCCGCGTTACGTGTTCATTAGCTTCGTTGCAATAATATGGTAACTTCTTGGATTCTCAATTCTGTTTCGCTTGATATTAGAAATAGCGTTGTTTATATGAAGACTGCTTGTGAAATTTAGCATGATCTTGAAATTCGTTACTCGCAAAGCAATGTTCCTAAATTGTTTCAATTACGATCTGAAATCTCTCATTTGACTCAAGGCACTATGTCAATTGCTAGCTAAAATAGCTAAATTTTGTGTGATTCATAATGAGTTAGATTGTATGCTTACTGAGCCTCAGTGTACCTGCACCACTTGTACGTTCACAGTTAATGCTAAGCTTGATTTGTTTGATAAAGATATACAACTTGCTCGGTTTCTTATAGGATTGAATGAGCATTTTGTTGGAATTAGAGGTCAAATTTTAATGATGAAGCCTCTACCGTCATTGAGTCAGTGTTATTCCTTGTTGTTACAAGAAGGAAATCAGAGGTCTTTAGCAAATACGTCGGGTATGACCTCAGATTCAACGGCTATGACTGTGAAATCTGTTGGCACACGATTTCAAACTGGTACTGGTAGAGGTGCACGTAGAAATCCTGAGGAATCTAGAGATCACATTATATGTTAATATTGCCATATCACAGGGCATACTAAAGACAAGTGTTATTGTATTCATGGTTACCCGTCTTGGCATAAGCTCTTTGGTAACCAAAGCCTAAACCCATACTTGCTTTAAACAATGCCAAGCTCAGTGCTGCAACTCAGGTTACAGTATCTGATTCTTCTCAGGACAAGTTAGGTTATGTGAATTTTGCATTGTCTGGTAATGCTCTTAGTGAGTCTATGCCTCTCTCAGATGGTCAGTGCAAGTAACTTATTCAGTTCTTGTAACAATCCATGAATTCTATTGTCCCTAAGTCTGATTCAGATGGACAATCTACTTCATGGTATTCAACAGGGAGTCAATTTCCTATGGGGTAGCAATCAATTTGCTAGAACAAGTATTCATTTTGCAAATAATGTATATCCTGATCAATCATACTCTTCAGAACATTGGATTGTCGATACAGGTGCAACTGACCATATAACACCATTTGCTCATCTTTTGTCTAATGTGACTGTGTTTCAGTCTACTTCACATTTGCCAAATGGGGCCATTGCAGCTGTTACTCATATGGGAAGTGTTATGCTTTCTTTTGATATAGTACTACATAATGTCCTATATGTGCCTTCATTTGCATACAATATGTTATTAGTTTCTAAACTTCTAAAAGATGCCAAGTGCATTACTACTTTCACTTCAACATATTGCTCCATTCAGGCTCCTAGTTGAAAGACATCGCTTGAAATTGGTAAACAGCTAAATGGCTTATATCTTCTTAGTCAAACTCAACTCTGTCAGCATCAAAACGGTTCAGATGCTCAGATTATTGCTTGTACAACCAGTGCTCAGAAAACTCTACTTTGGCAATATCGATTTGGACATGTTCCACCTCATATACTTCAACTGTTACCAGTCTCTGGTCTACAACAGAATATTTTACCTTGTGACAGCTGTATACTGGCTAAGCAAACCAGATACAAATTTTCTATCAATCAATCTTTATCTAAGTCCATTTTTGAGCTGGTCCACATTGATCTAGGGGGACCATATCGCCATAAAACACAAGACAACTATATTATGTTCTTGACAATTGTTGACAATAAGTCAAGATCAACTTGGATTTATCTCTTAATTGACAAGTCACATGCTGCTTCCTTATTCAAAACTTTCATGAATTTTGTTTAAAATCAGTTTTCAACTTCTATTAAAATAGTCGGATCTGATAATGGTTCAGAGTTTCTGAATAAATCACTAGCTTCATACTTTACTGAAAAAGGTGTTTTGCATCAGACCACTTGTGTCTATACACATCAACAAAATGGTTTAATTGAGCGAAAGCACATAACTCTACTCAATGTGGCAAGATCACTACGATTTCACTCCACAGTTCCAATAAATCTTTATGGTTATTGTTTGCTGACCGCTGCTTATATTCTGAATCGTACGCCTTCTCTACAATTAAATGGCTCTACTCCATATGAGGTATTGTTTAACAAAGCACCTGAATTTGATTATTTGAGGGTGTCTGGGTGTTTATGTTATGCAACAGTGGTTCTACACCCAACTGATAAATTTGTTCCTTGGGAAATTAATAATATCTTTGTGGATTATCCTTTTGCTAAGAAGGGGTTCAGAATACTGAATTTACAGACTAATCAGGTGTTTGTTTCACGAAATGTTTAGTTCTTTGAGGATATTTTTCCTTTTAAGGAAATAGTTACTCCTTCTTTGACTCAACTATTTCCTGGTACTACAAATTTTGTGGACTGTGATACATTTTTTAGTGCTCCATCTATTCCTGAGCATACAACTTCACATTCAACACATTCTATGACTTCTCTGGATGTCACTTCTATTTATCCTCAGATTGTTCCTTTTACATACGCACCTCAGGTTCCTGATAGACCTCGTCGAGTTCATCAGTTACCATCAAAATTTTCTGACTATAATGGACTTCCACCTCATGTGTGTCAAAGCATTCAGCTTCAAACACTGGTTCCTGATTCCAGTTCGTCACTGGCACATTATGTGTCTCAACTACCTTTTGACACAACTCTTTTGTGGCCAGTGTAACCAAAATTGCAGAACCTTCCACATACAAACAAGCTGTTAAACAGTCAGTGTGGTGTGAAGCTATGAGTGTCGACTTGGAAGCTCTTGAAGCCAATCACACTTAGGATGTACAACCATTGCCACCTGGTAAGAAGAGTGTGGGTTGTAAGTGGCTTTATAAAGTAAAAAATCTTGCCAATGGAGCTGTTGATCGTTATAAAGCCCGTTTAGTGGCTAAAGGGTTCACATAAACAGAAGGTTTGGATTACTTTCAGACGTTTGCACCTGTTGCTAAAATGTCTATATTGTGTATTCTTTTGACATGACTGCAAAGTACAACTGGTACATTAAGCAGCTTAATGTTACCAATGTCTCATACATGGCATTTTAGATGAGGAAGTCTATATAGCATTGCCTCCAGGTTATGTTATTTCCAATGATTTGCTGGCATAATTTCCAGGCCAACACTTAGTGTGTCGATTACTTAAATCCATTTATGGATTAAAGCAAGCACCACGTCAGTGGTTTATTGCTCTTTCTACTGCCTTGATTAAATTTGGTTTTGTTCAGATGGTTAGTGATCCCAACTTATTTCAGTTTTGTCATAACAATGATGTTGCTTATTTGCTCATCTATGTGGATGACATGTTGTTGACTTGTAATAACCAAGCTCTTCTTGATGAAATTGTTCTCTTTCTGGGCACACAGTTTAAAATCAAGGATCTGGGTTCCTTCCATTACTTTCTAGGTCTGGAGTTACACAGGTCTGCTGCTGGTATTTTTGTGAATCAAGATAAGTATATGTTGGAAATTGTCAAAGATTTTGGTCTTCTGGATGCTAAACCTACTTGTATCCCTATGGATCAACATCATATCCTGTTAGGAGATATTATTTCTCCATTTCTTACCGAGGTTTCTGCATATAGGAGGTTGGTAGGTCGTCTAATCTACTTGACCATTACCCGACCAGATTTATCCTATGTTATGCATGTTCTTCCATAATTTACGAATGCTCCTTGTGACTCTCATTGGTCTACTACTTTAAAAGTGGTTAAGTACATCAAAGGTACTTGGGATTAAAGTTTATCATTTTCTTCTGTTGTTCGTCTGAATCCCACAGCATATTGTGATGCAGATTGGGCTAGTTGCCTTAATACACGTTTGTCCCTTACTGGTTACTGTGTTTTACTGGGAGATTCATTGATCAACTGGAAATGTAAAAAGCAGCAGATTGTTTCTCGTTCCTTTGCAAAAGCAGAGTATCGATCTTTAGCTGATACTTGTTGTGATCACACTTGGATTGTGGCTCTCCCGACAGAAATGCATATATATGATCTTACTCCAGTTCGATTGTTTTGTGATAACAAGTCCGCATTACACATTGCTTCAAATCCAGTTTTTCATGAACGGACCAAGCATATAGAGATTGATTGTCACCTGGTACGTCAGAAAATACAGCATGGGTTGATTGCAACTCATCACATTGCCTCTCTAGAACAGCCTGCAGATCTTTTTACTAAGGCTTTAGCTTCTTCTCAGCTTACCCATCTGTTGTCCAAGTTAGGTGTCTGCACTTTGTCTTCGACTACTAACTTGCAGGGGGATGTTGGATATAAAAATGTATGAACTGAGCATGATGTCAGTGAAGCTTGACATCTCAGTTTTACACATCAGCATTTTGTTAGGAAGTTGTTAGATTTATATATAGAGTATCACTAGTTTATAGAAAGATTCTAGATGAACATTTATACAGTGATATAACAAACTTTTTATTTCCTTCAATTTTATGAGAATATTGTGAGTATAGATCATCTTCTTCATGAACATCTTCATCTTCTAACACTATGACACTAGTGGTTTTTTCTCATTAGTGTGTTGGGTATAATTAACACAACACGAAAACAATAGGGCAGTTATATAATAATTAACAAGAACAGGCAAATCAACCAATAACGAAACAAATACAAACGTCGAAATAAGATATAATCAGCGACTATAATGAAATGAGAAAAGAAGAAATCACTTATCTATCTGGTTGCTTTATAAAAAATCAGGATATCGGCTGAGTCACCAAGCCCTCGACTATAATAATCCTCATTTAGATATCAATATATAGGGCCTGTTTGGCATCTCTGTTAAGTCAGCTTATTGACTTATAAGCCGGTAAGTACTTATCGACGAGTGTTTGTCAGCCCAATTTATAAGTCGGATTTACAACTTATAAGCTGATAAGT
>PHNY01077690.1:4865-15698 GCA_003724115.2 Anethum foeniculum
GTATTGTTTTCTGTTAGTAATTGATAGAGCATATCTTATAATTGATATTGTAGCTGTGTGTTATATAAACACAGTTTAGGTCATCATATTTTAGTGATTAACTCGAGTATTGTACGACCTAGCAGCTCTCAAGAACATCAATATTTCTTGAGAGAGTTTGTAACAGTTTTTATCAGTAATATAAAGAACTGTTATATTTTCATACTTGTTCGAAACATTCATACAATTGTATCCAATCCCCCTTAAACTGTTGTATCTTACTGGGCAACATGCCCTAACAGCACTTTCAAATTATTTCATAGATATTTGTTCAACAATTCTAATTTGTAGTGGTTTGGAAGTTTTGGAGAAATCCATATTTATGATATTATGTGTGTTGGAAACTATTTTTCCTCCAAGTTTTTTTGACATAATGGAACATTTGGTTCTACACTTTGCCGAAGAATGTAGGCTAGGGGGACCCGTTCATTGTAGTTGGATGTATCCCTTTGAGCGAGTGTTGAAGTGCACAAAAGATAAAGTAAAGAATAATGCACGAGTGGAAGGTTCGATTGCGGAGGCATATGTCGAGGAAGAGACCGTGAATTTTTTGTTCACTCTACTTTAGTTCTAATATCGACACAGTTCATAACACCATCGGCCGGAACGAAGTTGTGGTTGTAAACACCGATGAAAGTATTTTAGAAGTTTTTAGATATCTAATTCAATACATTGGAAAAAGTAAAGTTTGAAGCTTGAAAGAGGATGAAATCACCATTGCAGAATATTATGTAATACTAAAAATGCCAGAGGTTCAACCATATATATGGTATTTATGCTTTCACTCATTGATTAATTTATATTATTATTTATGTAATTGATATTGATTTATTTTAAATATATATTTCAGGGAATATGCATCTTACACACGTGCAACACCCGAAGAATTGGACTCACTTCTTAATACTCATTTTAAACAATGGTTCAAAAAAAGGTAATTACAAGTAACATGTATTATCTTCAAAATATTTTCGGGATTTTATTTAACTAATTTGTATGTTATGATGTTTAAATAGATTAAAAATGATGATATGATCTATGGCCGGTTCAAATACCTTCTTAACGTCCGGCTCGCACCGTCTTCACTTTTCAAGGTTGTAAGGTTAATGGTTTCACATTTCATTGTAATGATAAATCTGGGGTTCTTGTTAAATGTCCATCTCATGTGAATATCTAGAAAATTATTATGGACAATTTGAAGAAATTATTAGACTCAATTATCAAGGAGGAAATCATGTGTATTTATTTAAATATCATTGGTTTACCTCCACCAGAAGTGGTGTGCGTGTTAATCATAATCGAGTTGTGAGCATTGATATGAAATCGAAATTAAGGTCCAACGAGATTTTTGTTTTAGCAAGTCAAGCGACACAAGTGTATTGAATCCCCGGAGCAATATATGTACGGTTGTTTCAATCAAAAACCAACAACTTGATGAATCAACTAAAGGTTCGGACATGGAAAATGCTTATCAAGAAATTTGTTCCAATACATCAACATCATCATCGTCTTTTTCTCTATTTGTTGATTTTGCGCAATATGAGCTGATTCCTAGAATTGAATACCAAGATGAGATGACAATGAAGATGATAATGTAGATGACAATGAAGGTGATAATGAAGAATTTGAAGAAGATGACCAAGAAAATGAAGATATGAGTGATACCGAAGATGAACCTTACGAAAATAATGAATGATGAAGATATGATGATGATTTTGTATTTGAAATTGTGATTTGGATACTTAAATAAGATTTGATAATCATTTTGTATTTGAAATTGTAATTTGGAACTTTTATTAGATATGTCATTGAATTTCTTAGTGATTTTTTTTATTTTGATTCACTAAAATATCGATTTAAATTCTTAAGACTTACTTAAATTTGGATAGTTGTGATGTTATAGAATTTTTACCATTTATTTTCTAGAAAATCTACCATTTTTAGACAAAACCGATCATATTCATAGCAAAACCGACCATTTTTATTAAAACCGA
Organism: Anethum foeniculum; assembly: GCA_003724115.2. Taxonomy (NCBI): domain Eukaryota; kingdom Viridiplantae; phylum Streptophyta; class Magnoliopsida; order Apiales; family Apiaceae; genus Anethum; species Anethum foeniculum. The sequence continues at coordinate 6,899 of PHNY01077690.1, forward strand.
CCATTTTTTCTAAATAATTGGTCGGTTTTGTTTGGTTGGAAATGTAGATCCGAGGCTTTCAATTTTAGTGACCTTTCTGCCACAAAATCGAGCATTTTATAAGCGACCAACTCAAAAACAACCTTTTTATTCAAAAGCGACCGTATAAAAGCGACCAACATGATCTATAAGTGACCGACTGAATTTAATTTAAATACATTTATTTTTTAGTGATAATATAAATTTAATAAATATACTGAAATATGTATATATATATATATATATATATATATATATATATTTTATAAAAAAAATTGTGATTGGTTAAATATATTAATATAAGCTTCAAACAACAGTGTTTGTACTTAGAGTTAAAGTTTAGGGGTTATGATAAGGGTTAAAATTTAGGGATTAGGATAAGGTTAGAATTTTTAAAGATATTAATCACATTTTTTGACGATCCAAACTTACGGATGTTAAGATCATTAGTAATTTTACATGTCCAAAAAAAATTAGAATGATTTTCGTCTTGTAACTAATATTTTATAACGAAAAACAATTTTTATGTTTGAAATAACCGACTATTAGGGTTTAAGGTCGGATTTGACCCTATTTGAGACCAACTTGTGTTTGTAAATATGTATACATATATCTTAAAATATTGTTAAAGTCAATATTTTTCAAAAGAAGATTTTAAATGAGGTGAAAAAGACAACTAAAAATAAAAAAAATTTAAAATTTTTTTTTAGTGACAAATCCAAAGTATATATAAGCGTTAAACAATAGTGTTTGGATTTAAGGTTAAAAGTCGAGGGGTTAAAATAGAGTTAGAATTTTCAAAAATACATTAATTACATTTTTTGATGATCAAATCATACGGATATTAATATCAGTAATAATTTAACATCTCCGGAAAAAATTATAATGATCTACGTTTCGTAAATAATATTTTACAACAAAAAACGAACTTGTATAGGACATAACCAACTATTAGGGTTTAATATTGGTCGGTTTTGATCCCATTTACGGCCAACTGACTTTTATAAATATATTTAAATTTTTATATCATTATAGAAATACTAAATATATTTTTTTAATTTTAAAAAATTTCAATTACTTTTTAGCATAAGTGATTGAATTCGGTCTTTTTATATTTACCGGGAATTCAAAAATTTTACAAAAAATTCGAATCACCCGCTTAATATAACACGAAAACTTACCTATAAATGACCAATTTTTCGTTGGAAATAATATTTTTATAATTAAAAGTTTCTCTAAATTTTTATTGTTCATCTCATCCTACAGATTTCCTTGTAAACTCCAAGTTTTATATATGTTTTTTTTCGAAATTTGGGACATCTACTCGGTCAATACGACTATATACCACATTACTTTACCAAACACATTTCTCATCCTTGGAGCCCTAGTTCACGCCGCTCTGACTTTCGAACTAAATCGCCAGGTTAGACTAAGATTTGTAGTCGCTCGTCTTGTCCTTCTTGATCTGTATGTGGGTGTTATTGTATATATGGTTGTTTTTCTGTATTAGAATTAGATGAAATAGATGCTTGATTTTGTTTTGTTCTGTGTTATATAGGTCAAGTTTGTATGAAATAGATGCTTGATTTAGTCTCTATATGATTGGTTGTCTCGGCGGACTCTATTTTTCTTTTTAAAATGTTCCTATTCTACTCAGTAGTTTCTTTTTCTTGATAGTAGTTCAGTGTTGATTTTTCTTGATACTACTCAGTGTTGGTTATTAATTTCTTGATAGTAGTTCCTTTTTCTTGATAGTAGTTTGCCATTTTTAGAAGTTTCTTTGAATAAACACCTGTATATGTATATGGATGTGCTGGTCTAAGTGAGTTGAGAGGGTAAGAAGGTTATTCATGATTCATAATTGCAGAAGAATCTTGTTGTATGTTTCTCGCGTAGTTTTTTTTTGGTATATTGCTGGGATTATAAATTTATTTGGTCATGCTTTGAAATGTAACAAACTTAGGGAATGTATTGAGAGGCTTGAGAATCTTATATGTGAAATTATGAAGTATGGTTGATATGATGCTCTTTCTTTTTCCTTTATAGACTATTATTGCTAGTACAAATGATAAAGCGTATTGACTTATGTTATTATTTGATATTTACAGTACATATGGCATGCAATAATGGAAAAGGAAAACGTATATCTAAAGACTTTGGAGGACTGGGAAAAGGTAAAGGAAAAGAAAAAGGAAAAGGGAAAAAAAAGGAAAGGGAAAAGGGCCTAGCACTTCATCTCGAACTCCTATGCAAACACCCAGTCGAGCTATTGGAACATCTAGCCCACCCACTCCGCCAAGTCCAAGAAACTCAACAAAAGAAGATGTCATTAGGAGGCCAAAGCCCAGGTCACATTAACAGGGAGATGCGGGTAAAAATGCACCTATTAAACCCGAACGAGTGGATATTCATGGTGGACAGTAAGTTTACGCATTTTTAGCTCCTAATTGATTGCCTGAAATATTTTTAAAATTGATTGTATGCAGCATATTTCACAAAAAATTAGAAAAACATTGCTTGGAACTATTAGGAATCGCTAGCCAGAAGGAGCATACTGTTACAGGGATATAAGTGCTAAGCATTCAGGATGGCTAAAGGCCATTTGTGAAGAGTTTAGGGTATATTTATGCATTAAAACTTAATAAAACTCAAGCTCCTACATATTATATATGACTAATTATTTATATTTCATGATTATTATACACATAAAAAAGTCAAAGTCTTCCGGAAGCTGATTGGAGCATTGAATTGCATGCGAAAAACACATGCAAAAGATTGATAAGCAATGAAAAGGATCGTTTGAAGAAAAGAAGGCCAAAATTGGATTGTCGGATGAATAACTGTGCCAACCCTATTTTCATCCAGATTTGTGGGATGGACTGCTCAAATATTGGAACAACGAGGTCCGCAAACATCAAGCTGAAGTTGGATCCAAAAATCGAAAGAAGGTGGATACGTTGCATAGTGTTGGTGCGAAGGCGTTTGAAGCTCATGAAATGGTAATAACTTTCAACTATATATACTGAATATTTGAATGTGTATGTGAATTGTGTGTACTGACACAGAGACGTGAAATGTAATATCTTTGTCCATACATACATGGTGTTTATAAGCATAAATGTCTGGGATGACATATATACGTGTATCTAAATTTAAATATAATGATAAATGCATATAGGTTGAAATGATAAAAATTGGGATAAGTATAAAAAAAAAAGGGAACGTGGCAAGAAGAAGAAAAAAGGAGTCTGATAGTTATGATAGGTGCTCTGTGGTGTGGGTATATCTCCTTTAATAATAGTAAAGGTATAACCAATATTTTGGGGAAAATAATATGAAAAGAAGTTATATAAAGATCGATTTAAGTCATGCATTGAACTCAGAAGTTGGAGGGTTTAAGTACTTAAATTAGTTATTTATTAAAAAATGAAAGTTGTTATGAAAGTGGATATCAGCGTGAAAAGAATAGTATATTTGTAGAATATGTATATATAATTATAGAAAAAAAATATGATACACATGTTCAACCTTTTATTCTGTATGTTTTAGGTGCCAACTTTTGTTGATACGAGGGTCTGAATTTTAAATATTATGTCTGAATATGTTTGTATGATATGATCAAGAAGAATGATGGTAAGGCCTATTTGCTATCACTAATAGGAGCAAGTCAGTTAACATGTAGATGAACTAGCATCCATTATTGATGGACTTTTTCTTTGTCCATTTTGTATAATTGAAATTTTAGTTTCCTACAAAAAATGTAAACTTTTGTTCAGAGTTCCTGTTAGAAAAATAAAAAAAATTAAGAATATATTATATTAAAGACTTGTAACCTAGTCGTGAGGTAGTAGTGTATTCCATATTATGATTCAAAATATGCAAATAATGGTGTTTAATGTTAGATTTTTGCAATCTTGTAAGCATTCTGTGCTTCTGGACATCTAAGATTTCTGGAACTTGAATTCTTTTCTTACTTTTTAAATTACACGTGAAGTGAATATATTAGAAATATATTTTTCAGTTAACAAAATTAGCCTTAATTGTTTTAATCTATTTTTCATCATGTCTTTCTATTATAATATGACATAAATTTTATTTCACATTATTCTAGGCGCTCGATCAAGCTAACAAGGATTTTACTATGGACGAGGAAAATGAAGAAGGTGATGACACTGAAGATGATGATGATGATCGTGATGATGCGGGGGAGGATGATGGTACTGATGATATAGGAGATGATGATGATGTTGGTGGTGACTATGCCGGTGATGATTAGATCTAGTTTTAGTTAGATCTTAACTAAAACTATTATTTTGTGACGTTGTAACTGAATTTAACTAAAACAGTTAATTTGTGGATTTATGAACTTGTAACCTAATGTTTAGTACTTATTGTTGGTAGTGAATGTGGAGGACAATCAGGATTGTTGGTTTTGTTAATTAATCTACAAATGTTGTTTTTGTAAAATTTATTTATGTTTTAAGATCTATTTGCAATTTGGAGCGGTTGCTTGAATAGAAACTTGATATGTGTTTGTTGTGGAAGTTTAGAATAATATAATGTACATTTCTTCTTGGTGTTGTTCTAAAATCAACCACATTCTTGCCATTTTCCAGACAACATAAGCGACTGTATTCAAGTTATTTCCAACCATCTGCTTCGACATAACCGACTGTATTCAAGCTGTTTCTAACCAGCTGTTTCGCCATAAGCATTTGAATAGTTGGGCATTTTTACCATAAGCAACTGACTATTAGTTGGAAATGTTATTAATATTTACGACTAAATAATGGTAGGAAATGTGTATTCTATTTATGACCAACTAATTGCGACTAGATTTTGGTTAGAAATGGAATTCTCATTTACAACCAGTTAAATACAATTGACTTTGGGCTGGAATAAAAATACATATATGTGACTAATTATTTGCGACTCAATTTTGGTCGAAAATGAATCCTTTACTTACGACTAATGTTTTGCGACCAAAATTATAAATTTTTTGTCGTAAATATGGCTGACATGGCTTGCCCCCGGCATGTGGATCCATCAGTTACGAAACTGAAATTTCATAACTGGTGGTCAATATTGGTCATAAATGACTATTATTTACGACCGTTGTGTCAAAAACGACTAGATTTTAAACGACCAAATGAGTTGATCGGTCTTCGGTCAGTTTTGTTTACATTTACGACCACTAAGGCTCATTTACAACCATTTATTCGGTCGCTTATGACCCCTTTTTCTTGTAGTTTTATCATATAATTTTCAGCAAAAAATATCACTAAAACGATTGTTGTTGTCTGTAACAGCAATACTAAACACATGATAGGCTATAGAATGTTGAAGCCCAAAAGACTGAAAAATGTTACAGACCCAAGAAGGGTTACGAGAAAACGGTCCATATAGTCCGGACAACAGCATAAGTCGGGACTACTCAATGAATCTATATGTCACGGAGCATCCGGACTACATAACAAATATAGGAGAAGGAACCAATCTTAAACTTACCAAATCATTTATAATAAAGACAGATGTCAGGATTCCTATAAAAGCCTGACATGAAAGTGTGAATATTCCGCCATGTGCCTCGTATGATGGCGAAAATGATTATCTGTCACTATCAACACATTCCATCCGCAGCTTTCCACGTGCCAAGATGATCTCTACACGTGTTCTCCATTCGGCGCCTTGCAAACGTGTACATCATTTGCGCGCTCCACGCGTCCTGCCGTCCTGCAAAAGAAACGGTCTAGATTACGAGGTAACACCCCAAAACCCTAATCCCAGGCCTATAAATAGACCAAGGACTAAGGTATTGGGAAAAGTTCAATTTACACACACACCTATACACACACAGATACACTATTTCTGCTTTATCCTTTCTTCTCCGAGATCCCATATTAATTCTCATGCAGGGAGATGTCTCGAGGCCTTCCCCCCTCGTCGACATTGTTTAGTAAGAGCCCACTCCGGCAGCTTCACCGCATCCCTACCGTCCGATCAGGATCAGAGGAGAAGGAGGACCCATGGCGGACTGAGCATTATCATTGACGCTAGAAGGATCTTGAACCTGACAATGTGGTCTGCTGGTCACAGTGCCATCGGACTCTACTCCATCAACAAGCTCTTTCGTGTTTGAAAGAGTCCGATAAAAACCCAGTAAGATCTAAACCAAACACAGATCTATAGTAAAAATCCAATCTTTAAACTTGAGTAATGAGTATCCGTGTTATATTGACCTTAACTTGCTTGGTATAGCTCAGATTTGTTGTTATACTTAGTAAAGTTTCAATCTTTAAACCCAATTCATACCATCTGCTAGATCTGTTTTAAAGCCTTGATCTTTTCGATATTTCAAATTGATAAACCTTAAAATATGCACGCATACACTTTGTTCATTACTTAAACAAGTCCAAAAACTTGAAAAAACTTTAGTTTTGTGAATATACCTGCTTCTAATTTGTTATGATCTATATTGTTTGTGAAACATGGCAAGAGGGTCAAAGACGACCATTACGCTTCGACCTATTACTAAATCACAAAGGCAAGGACCCGATCCTCCTCCAAAACAAGCACCTCTCCAGATTCATGCCAGTCATGTTCTAGAGCCTGTCTGTCTGAATGATGGGTGAGTTATCATTGAGATGAATAAGTACAAGTACACTGATGTCCCTCTCATAGCTGACCAAGTGGAACACCTAACCGGAGACCAACTGGCTGAGGCTGTGAAAATGTATAATGAGAAGATGCAGCGAGAGGCTGAAAATGCTGAAGACTCAGATAACTCTGGAGAGACTCACCAGTCTAGATGATCTGTCTTCGACCGAATTAGAGGCAAAGGGAAGATCCAAATAAAAGACTAGCTAAAAAAGCCCATAGCAAGAATAAAGATTACGAAGCTAAGAAGCTAAAAAACTAGCTAAGGTTCGGGAGAAAATAAGGAAATAAGAGCAAGCCAAACTAGAACTCAAAATCCAAAAAGGGATCCAAGAAGAAGAAGAGAGGATCCTTAAAGAACCAAGAGGACCCAGAAAGATCCCACCCCGGAGTTGATCTCAAACGAAGATGAACAGCATGAAGACCTAATTGACATGATCCATTAGCTCCAAAGAAAGGTGAGAAAAGACTCCGGACTCGAAATTGAAGGGACTCTTACTCCTTTCAGTTACTCCTTGGAAGCTATGCCAAGATAGAAGAACCTGAAAATACTACAATTTGGACTCCTTTGATGGAATGGGTGATCCATAAGAGCATGTCAACTATTTTGAGCAGATTGCCCTTATCTACTACTACAATCACATAACCAAGTGCAGATTCTTTGCCTCTACTCTCAAGTCCGAAGCCCAAAAATGGTTCAGTAGGATCCCTTCCCAAAGCATCCGTAACTGGAAAGACTAATACAAGGTTTTATCACCTTGAGTCCCATGTACAATTTTATACTTAAAACTCCTATATTTTTGTTTATACAAGTTAAGTTCCTCATCACTACTTTCAATATCTTCACTATCCGAACGATCCCCACTATCAAACTCGGTATCGGTATATTCACCATCATCAACAAAGTCAGAATCTTCACTATCGACATCACTATCATATATCTCATTTGCATACTCAATTGTTTTTTTTTTGGAATTTCTAGTATACAGTGATCAATAAAAAGTTTTATAATACCAAATAGCAAACACATTAGTCGTGTCATTTAATTAGTTATCATTAAATATTAGCCTAATACAATTAATAAAACTCTGCCCATCATATTTGAAATAAACTTTGGCACTAAGATCAATACCCATACAGTTTCACATATTCTTCCAAATCCCAAAAATAGAGCAAACCAGTGTCAATGTTTTTTATTACATGAATCGTTCCACCTACGTAACCAGGGTTGAAGCCTTTGCGAAAAAACCATGTCGGCGAAGATGAATATTAACATTGCTTGATATTATGTAAGAACAAACATAAATTGGTCGTTTAACATAATATGCACATTCCTTTTAAAGCTTAAAGTAAATCAATACATATATATATATATATATATGCATATATACGCAGGCACATACAATATTTGGTTAATAATTGATGCATGTAAACTAAAATACGTACCTTTGGTGCTACTAATAAGCCACAATAGAGCATAAAAGTTCGTTTAACGCCAATTTTCAGATTATATATGAAGAGTCAATCGATGGGATTCTTGAATTTAGGGTTTTATTTCCTTTGAATCACACTTTCCCGCTTTTCACTGTATGTCGATGTGTTCAGTATACATGATTCAATTTTGATATGTAATGTGTATCCACGTATGTGCAATGCAATTTTCACCAGTCCCTCTATTAAGTTTTCCGTTCAATTTTAAAAGTAAGTTAGTAAAGTGATATTCTTAGATACTATAATGAGGTTTTTGAGACCTTGTACTTCAATCACCTATTTGAAACTTTTAAACCACTTCAATCCTTGAAAACTAACCCAGCTAAATTACATTTTTTTTCCAGTCTTAAAATCATCAAACCACGAGCCACAGCCCTAGAACTTTTTATCCATACCACTAAAATCAGACACCTCATTCATTTGTCTTCCCCCAATTCCAATATTGTTCAATATCACAAATTATAAATTTGAGCAAATTAAAATATTTTAATCCATTCTTCACAATTGTGTTAGCGACCAAGTATTCTTGTTTAAATGATCGAGATTTTATCTAGACCAAACACATTACACAATCACAAATTTGTACTTTTATTTTACCTCATATGCAGAAATCAAAAGTACAAGTAATATATAT
>PHNY01077697.1:3571-13755 GCA_003724115.2 Anethum foeniculum
ATTTATATTAATTATAAATATGCATACATATATCCGTAAGTATATAATAAAAATCGGATTTTACCGTGCTCAAATCGGGCTTTTACCCGGGCCGGGCCAAGGCCCGGGCTTTTCAAAAGACCGGGCTAAGCCCGGCCTTTAAGCGTGCCGGGCCGGGCCGGGCTTTTGCTGAAAATATAGGGCCCGTTGATGGCCCAAAGCCCAGGCTTGACCGGGCCGGGCTTTGACCGGGCCGGGCTTGATCGGGATTTGACCAGATCGGGCCGGACCAGATTTTCGGGCCCAGGCTTTTTGTGCATCTCTACTCTTAGTACACGCCAGAAAGACCACAATTGAAAGACCGTTAAATAAAAATAGAAAACACAAAAGAAAATCAGTCCAAGCTAAAGTCGAAAAGTGTCACACACTTTGTGTGCAAGCCCCATTTCTTCCCCGCACATATACACGCACACACTATTATTTTACTACTATTGTTTTTGCTAAATACACGCACTATTATTGTTCTTGTAAACTTAAAAAAAAAAATCTGTGCTCAGTCGTTTCATCTCCCCACAGACACTCCTAAAGGTACCTCCATTTCTTCATGTACACATATTTTTACATCTCTATATATGCATGCTGCTACAAGTCTTTTATTATTTTATTTACATGCATTTTACAAGTTCTTGGTCCCCATTTTTTCTTTAATTATTATGGTAAAAATCAAAGTTTTTGTTGATCTAATGATTATGTGTAATGATTTGAGTATGATTTTACCTTTGTAGGGTGTTAATGACTGTTTCTTGAAATGGGTCAGCTTTATTTTGATATTTTTGAGTGTGATTAAGTGGGGTTACTTTAATATCTTGTGGGGTTTTGTAAAAATTGAGTTAAGTTAAAACCCTAGTTTTCAAATGGGTGATTTTTGGGTTTTGTAGTTGTGCTACTTGTTAGAGCTCTGATTATGTGGGTATTTTTTCGGTTGGTTAGTTATTTTTGCTTGAAGTTTGTAGAGGTGTTTTTGTTCGAATAAGAATTAATTTAGTGTACAAGCTAGAACCCTATGATTATTATTGTTCAGGGCGGTGATTTGTAATATTGTGACAGTGTTTTGCAGTATTGTGATGGTGATTAGTATTATTGTAACGGGTGTTTAGATGGTTTGTAGAGTTTGTGGGCTTAAATGGTTTGTAGTGGAACTTGAATTTATGTATACGAAAACGGAGAGATGGAATGTTTATGTTTTTTTTTTTGTTTAATTTCTGTTAATCGAGTCCAAGGCAAAATGGTTATTTTTTTTTCCTTTAAGAATTTGAATGTTGAGAACAGGGGACATTATTTTGAGCTATAGATGAGTGTAACTTTTTATATTGTTGATAATTGTTTTTCCATTTGATGGGTTACAGATTGTATTAGAAATGACTTGTATATTTTGCTTATTTTAATTCTAAGATTGAATTACTAATGGTTCACTGTGCTCTATGCTGATATGATTATTTTCATGCAGATGACGGTCCCAGCAGCAACTCACCCTGCTGTTTTGTCTCCTGGTGCTCAATATGTTGGAAAGGCTTTTGTGGACCAATATTACTATGTTCTTGGCATCTCCCCAGAGTCGGTCTATAAATTTTATAATGAATCAAGTCTTTTAGGCCGACCTAGTACAAATGGGATTATGACTTCGGTGACTACCTTGAAAGTTGGTGCATTGTTTGTATAATCACTTTCTAATTGATCTGGATTTGTTAGTTTATACGTAAATAATGCTGTTGGTTACTTTGGATCAGGATATCGATGAGAAAATTCAGTCAGTGGATTGTAAAAACTTTAAGCCAGAAATTGAAACTGTAGATGCTCAAGATTCTTATCAAGAAGGGGTGATTGTTGTAGTAACTGGTTCTGTAATTGGGGCTGACGATGTGAAAAGAAGATTTAGTCAAACCTTCTTTTTAGCTCCACAAGAGAAGGGCTACTTTGTGCTGAATGATATTTTAAGGTATGTTGAAGAAAGAGTGCAGTTGGAGGTGAATTCTAAACCTGTTGATAGTGATGGTGACAGTGTTCCATCGGCAACCTTGACATCTGTTTCAGGTTTTCTTTTTGTGTTCGTTTCAATGTCATAGCTGTTTCAATGTCATAGCTTTTATAGTATGTCGTCACATATTTGTTTTTAGTTAGAAACTAATATCCATCTTCCATCATTTGGCTTTGTTTTCTTTCTTTTAGACAATACTCATGTACCTAGTCATGCATCTGATCCTTCTAATACTCTTGAGACTGAAGATGCTGAAGTTCACGAAGCTCTGGGAAATGGAGATATTTGTAGTCCTCTAGATAATGAGAAACATTCAGTTATTGTACCTGAGATTGTTAGTGAACATCAAACTGATTCTAGTCAGAATGGTATAATGGCAGCCATCAGTTCAGGTTCCTCTGTAGTTCAGCAAGAGAATAGGTCTTATGCTTCAATTGTGAGTCAATGCGTGATGAATATTTTTTTGGGAATTGATGAATAAGCTCAGCTCTCTTTTTAACTATTCAAACTCCCATTCTTGATTTTTGACATGTAAATTACATAATTACATACAACCTTAATGTAATTTCTTTATCCAAAATATGAGTAAATATGTACTAATTTTTATGTTAAAATCAAGAACTTGAGCTTTAATAGTAGAATGTGGAGCATATTTATCAGCTTCCGTAATTTGTTATTGTTTTTTTAGTTTTTAACTTACGTTTATGTTTTATTCTTTTCTCTCTTTTACATTATCTATATGTTTGAGTTTAATGTAGCTGAAGGTACCAAAGGCTGCTGCATATCCAGCTAGTGATTTGAGGTTGGCTCCTACTAAAACTAGTCCAAATACACTTGGTTCTCCGAAGCTTTCTCCTGAACCAGCTGCATCATTTCCAACTAGTGACAGTGGTCTTGAAGGTAGCAATCCTCAGGAAGATGGTAGATTGTAACTCATTAAAAAAAGTTAATTGTTTATGAATCTCTGTTTGGACTTATGTGTGTACCACATTTTAAATTTTATTCTTAAAGAAAAGAGGCCAAAGATAAGCATATGCCTGACGTCTTGTTTGATGTTTATTACAAAACAACAATTTTAATATTTCTAGTGAAATATGTTTCTCTTACATGGATTTCTTTACATGTAGTTGAAGGCCACTCCATATACATACGAAATTTGCCTTCAAATGCAACTGTTGAGCATGTAATTGAAGAATTTTCAAACTTTGGCCTTATAAAACATGGTGGTGTACAACTCAAAATTCACAGGGTGACTTTCTAAATTTTTTTGTATACTATAATAATTCAGATATCGCTGTAGTGAATTGCTCAATATGGTTATCTGTTCTGTCTTTTCTAATTTTATTTCAGCAACATGGATACCGCTACGGCTTTGTTGAATTTGAAACAGTGGAATCTATGCAAAATGCAATAAAGGTACAATAATGGTACTTTTTTTTAATTAGAGTCTAGACTTTAAATGATAGTATCTCATGCTACGTACTAGTGTGACCTAAACCATACCCTATGTATATAGTTATTGTGAATGCAAGACCTCAAATTTTGTCCATTCACTGACATCTACTTAGTTAGAAATTTTGTTTTCTCTCTTTGTAAATTATTTTTGACTGATGCAGTACTATGAACGTGGTAAACTGGATATATTGCATACTATGGCTACCACATATTACCATCTACTTTCCTATTACAACTGCGCCTGCCTTCTTCCTGTCACCATTATACCTCTACAATGCAAAACCATTCTTTCTGATATCAGTACCGCCACAAGGTTTAAGGGCCCATCATCGTTATTGCCAGATCTCACAACCATCCTAGACTGAAGTGGCCAGTTAACAACTTAAATCGTGCCAAAAGTGAACGAGGGGAAGAAATATTTTTTTTGTTTTTTTGCTAAACAGGGGAAGAAATATTTAATGCCATTAGTATCATTTACAAACCTTAATGTGTATCACAACATGTAGATTAATTTAAATTGAAGGGAGGTTAGCATTGACAAGTTGTTCGCCTGATATGAAGTACAAATCTCTGTATATGCGAAATGTATTAGAAGGGCCATAGAGAAAGGAGGCTGAGATTGGATTTGGAGATTGTACATTGAGGAGATAATCAAAAGACAGTACTACATTGTTTTTGTCTTCGATTTAGTGTAATTTTGCAGATTGCAGGCCAAGTTTCCATTTCTTTATTTTTTTTATATAATAATTATCTATTCTTTTATGTACTGGATCATTTACCTTTCATATACTGGACGCCTGGAATTCTCATTTGTTTAAAGTTGTAATCGTAAGCTTCATCATCGAAATTCACTTTGTCTTCAATGTTCTAATGAAATTTTTTCAGTTGAAATTAAATTAATAACAAGATTGTTTACCTAAGCATCTAGATTTCACTTATTTTGTAATTTTCTGTTCAATCTTTTAGTAGCTGCTTGACTAACACAGATTGCAGCTTATTTAAATTGCATTGGCTGTATGTTCTAAACTTCCCATTTCAGCTAGCAGATTTTGTGCGAATCATGTCTGCATCATTTCACCCTATTGTTAATGTTTTTTCAAATTAATATTTAGGAATCACCGATTGTACTTGGCAGACGTCACGTTGTGGTGGAGGAAAAGCTATCCACTTTCAAAGGCTAGTATACTTTTCGTATTTATCTTTTTTGAACGCACCGGTAATCAAGTGAAATAATCAATTTACATTTTTGAGATATTTCTTGTTCACAGTTGGGAGCAGTGGAAATACTGATAGGAATACTTCAGGGAGGGGTGAATACCAGGTTAGTTTCCAGAGACATGGAAACTTTGAGGGCAGGGGTTATGGCGGAAGTGAGTTCAGAAACAATCACAATTTTTCAAGGAGGCCAACTAGTAATGGTGGACGCAACCCTGAGTATCGCTATCAACGTGTTGAGCGAGTTGGGGGTAGATAAAAGTGGGGTCTGTAATGATTCTGACCTTCTATTTATGAAATAACTGTTCTAGAATTCAGGGTTCTTACTAGTATAGACTTATGTTTCTGTCTCAGATTCTTAGTTCAGTCTGCACTAAAATGGCTGTTAAATTATGACATATATGAATAGTTGTTTCTTTGGCGTTCTGAGTCTTCTGACACAGAACACCTGATTGACACATGTTATGGCGGCAACCTTTCCCTGCTAGCATTTTAATGAATATTATCTGCTGAATGATAATTTTCATACCACTATATCAACAATGATACACATGTCTAAATGGACAATGTAATTTGCGGAACATGTTTACCCCCAAATTCAGTTTGATTTCTGCAAATTAGATACAAAATTTGATGCTGCAAACGCAGCAGATCCACCGACTACACAGAGCAGTGCGACAGCAACTTGCAATCCTGCTTCCCAGGGATAATCCTCTGGCACTAAGTACGCACACAGAGGGCCTGCAAATAGCAATCCTAGGCTCAGGTTCAAGAGTGCAGATGGGGTTCCGGGATCAGTTGCTGCCGAAAGGACTCCAAGTTCTTCAGCTTTAGAGAGAAGACCAAGTTTCTCTATCGATGAAAGTGATAGTCCAAAGTCCTCTGCTGCCGAAAGTAATCCAGCTTTCTCTGCTTTTGTTAGAAGTTTCAATTGTTGCACTCTTGTTAAAAGCTTGATTGATGATGACGATGTTGTGGCCTTAAGTATAACACGGTCAAAGTATCACCTCTTAGATAATGCAATACATAAGACTAACAGGTTCATCATAGTAAATTTTAAAAAAGAAAAAAAACACACAAACACACACACCTAAATGATTCTGATGGAAATACTGACCTTTTTTGGGGCAACAGTTTTAGCAACTGAAGGAAGGGGTTTCTGGGCAGCCATGGATTGAATTAAAAGAGCCATCTTTATTTGTTAATCAATGTACCTCAGTGATATGCAAGCAGAGAGATAGCAGCTAACAACTAGTGATAAAGTGATTAGGATTGAATATTTAGTTGGTTGAGCAGTTGTCCACATTTCAGAATATGAGTGGCTATGATAGCTCTTCTTTTGGCTCTTTCTGTCATCCACTTTTAGAGGTCTTGGCCTGTAGAAAGACATATAGCTTGCCCATTCAGTTAAAAGAAAAAAGGTGTGGCATGCCCATAATTCTTAACGATCCTGGGCTCTTTATTTCCTGGTTGAGAATGTTTGTTGACATTTTGACGACATATGGGCTTATTTTATGCAAAAGTTTTACATGAAAAAAAGATTTATTAATCTTGTATTTTCTTTGTAAAAGTAAAATAATTAAATAAAAATTAGAAAAAATAAAAATAAAAATTCAAAAATGATTAATAAGGAAAGTTACTTCTCTTATCTTTACTCAAACTAGGACAATAAGCCGAGACAATATAGTAATATTTAAAAAAAATTATTAAATATAATGATACAACAGTTTTTTATATATATTTTTTACTATATTTAATATAAAATAACAAACATAAATTACTTAAATTTAAATATAAAATACTTTTTATAATTAAATAACCTCAATAATGAAACGAACCTCTAAAACTAACCCACCCATAGCATCCCCCGTTCTTCCCAGAAGAAAGGCTGCATTCTAAAATCATAAAATCAATCAACTCTAAAAATAACTTATCCATAGCATCCTTCGCTCTTCCCGGACAAAAGGCTGCGTTTTAAATCATAAAATCAATCAAACATTTTAAAATCATAAAACCAATCAAACAGTAACATACACTTAAAAGCTTAACAAAACAAATAGTAACAAAACTATCATAACATGCAAAATAAAGTTTGAAACACAAGTGCTAATGAAAGTAACAAACATAAATTACTTAAATTTAAATATCAAATACATTTTATAATTAAATAGTCACAACAATGAAACAAACTTTTAAAACTAACTAATCTATAGCATCCTCCGTTCTTCGCGGACAAAAGACTACATTCTAAAATCATAGAATCAATCAACTCTAACACTAACTGATCCATAGCATCTTCTGTTCTTCGCGGACAAAAGATTGCGGTCAAAAATCATAAAATCAATCAAGCATTCTAAAATCATAAAACCAATCAAAACAATAATATACTTAAAGGCTTAAAAATACAAAGTGAAAAAACTATCATAATATGCAAAATAAATTTTGAAATACAAGTGCTAATGAAAATAACAAATATATATTGCTTAAATTTAAATATCAAATAATACCTATATAATTAAATAGCTTTAATAATAAAACGAACATCTAAAATTAACCGATCCAATACATTCACTGTTTTTCCTGTGCAAAAGGCTGCATTCAAAAATTATAAAATCAATCAAGCATTTTAAAATCATAAAATCAATCAAATAATAACATACACTTAAAGGCTTAACAAAACAAATAGTGACAAAATTATCATAACATGCAAAATAACATTTAAAATACAAGGCTAATGAAAAGTCTAGCTAACAATTTACTCTTTTTTATTCAAGCAAAACGATTTACACTTATGTGTATATAAGATTATTTACTTCTTTTCAAAACTATATTTCAAAACTATAACAATTTGAGTTAAAAGGAAAGTTTATTGATATAGAAGAGAAATTTTAGAATAATATAATAAGAAGGTAATTTGAGTTAAGAGGAAAGTTTAGGAGAATATAAGTTAATTAAAATTTTCTCTATTTATTAATTCAAAAAATTGAGAAAATTTGAAAAATAGAACAGGACGATCTGAGAGGCGCCACATAAACGCCTCCGTCTTCTCCTTTATATAAGTATATTGATTTTTTTAAAACCAATGTTGGTTTGGTTAATTCGTGTTTCTTGCTTGCTTTTTATTAATCGCTTTCAGGAGATGATAATGATTTCTATTATGAGAGAAATCTGATAACAACATCTTGTTAGAATCGTGTTGAAATAACTGAATTATCCTGGGTTTTCGGGTTAAAAATGATTGCTACAATCGTATAAACAGATGTATGAGTGCGGAAACGTAGTTGGAATTGTATTATATTTGGAGCTGAATTAGCAAAGATGCCGAGTATAAATGGCTATGAAACTCCTTCTCAATTCGACCAAAAGTACTCGAAAAATAATCACTATAGTTACACATATCAGTTAGCGTAAAGAGTGAACATACGGAACCACTTTGCTAATGCCTACATATCCTATATATATAGGAGTCAAGCACTATGTAATTCTTTAGGGTTGGACTTCTGTCCTTAAGCAACAAGTTGTGTTGCTGATAAACCAAATCCATTACCCAAAGTTTATCCAACTGTTATCAGGTGGGCTTCCAGTGTCCTAGCTCAATAAGACACTTCAAACCAATTAATCTATAATTCTATGTGATTATTCAATAAATCATGCATTTATCATATAAGTATAAGTAATTAATACATTTAGAGTGATATAAATTCATTAGAAAGTCATCCGTTGAAGATAAAATCCATCCTCCTAGATTTTAGGTGGTACAGTCCATGTTAAACACTGATTCCGTTCCGTTGAAGGAGGCACATAAGTACAAGTACACCTACACTAGTACCTCTCTGGCCTGACCATTCACCACAGTGCTTTCAGCACCTCTACTGCTTAACCAAGACTTCACTTGCCGACCAATAGCACCTGCCATGTCCATTTATGCCTGCCTATATTGAGCTGAACCTCTTTTAACGAGCTACAGCTTCATGTGATCAATCCCTGGTTCACACGACTAGTGGAACCTATCATGATGAACCTTAGATCCTTATTAGAACCTAATAAGTACCGTCCAATTATTCATTCATTGAGTCCAAACTATACCTGGACCGCTCCTTGTTCACACCAATTAAGCCCAATCTTCTTATGAGTCTTAAATCGAGCTCATGTAAAATTTTGGGCACAACAATTTCTATTATTATTATTATTTTCTTAATTTTTCTCTATTTAATAATTATCTTTTTTTTGAGAGTATTTTCGCTTAATTATTAAGTTTTTTTTACTCATATTTTGCATGATCAAGATGTAGTTATTTTAAAATCTGGAATCATAGAGAAAAGGGACATTATCAAAAGGTTGTTATTTTAAAATCCGGAATCACAGAGACAAGGGACATAATCAAAATTATGTGTTTATGGATATTAATATAATTGTTAGGTTGTTTCTTTAAAAAAAATTTATATTTTAAGGATGAAAATCATGGGTGTTCATGGTTTCATCAACTCGATCAAACCGACCTACCTGACCCTTTTTCATCCGTTTAAAATGATTAAATAAAACCCGGTACTTGATTGGGTTGAAAAAATTTCAAACTAAATTAAATGGATTGGGTACGGGTTCAAGAATTTTTTGGCCAACCCAACCCGATTTAACTTATAAATCTTGTTCAATATGTTAGATAATTTGATGATTAGTGTTTATCACTTAGGCAAATCAGAGTTTATTATCAGCGTTTGACAGATTGATATCAGTATTTGATATCAGTGTTTATCATCAGTATTTACTGTCAGACTCTGTTGAAGCAGCAAATCAATCAGTGATTGACTTGATTGAAGATCTTGAAGATTGCAAGGATGTGTCGGTTACTCAAAGTATGGAAAGAAGCAATTAATTATTAGATATGATCTTTGTCTAGTCATACTTATATAATCATATCAGTAGTAATTGATTGTGTAACTGTGTAGTATATAAACATAGATAGGTTTACACTATACGTGTGATTTTTCGATTGTTATCAATCATTCTTGTAACCTAACAGCTCTCAAGAATACTTGAACATTCTTTGAGAGAGTACTTAATATTATTGTAACAGTTTTTATTCATATATATATATATATATATATATAAACTGTTCATCATTCTACTTGTTTGCTATCGACTTGATTGTTCTATACTGTATTCATTCTCTTATACAGTATATTTGAGACCTAACAATTGGTATCAGAGCCAATTTGTTAATTTACATACAGTTAAGATCCAACAAAAACAATCATGTCTGAAAAGAACACAAATAACCAATCCTCTGGGAACAGTGCTAGTAGATATGAGGCTATTAGGGTTCCCATGCTTAAAGTAAGTGAATATCCCACTTGGAAAGTGAAGATGTCTATGTTTCTAGAAGCCACAGATCCTGAATACCTTGACAGGATCTATGATGGACCACATGAACCAACCAAGCTCTCTGTTGCTGTTGGAGATGAACCACAGAAGGTTGTTCCAAAAGAAAAGAAAGACTATA
>PHNY01077709.1:39109-52296 GCA_003724115.2 Anethum foeniculum
AATGCCGTATGGCTTTTCATTATTGAATTGATTCTCCTTTTTTCTAAAAAAAAAAGAAGCTTTGTTCAGTCTTTGCACTAAAAATATGTTCCATATTCTTATTCATCGAAAGATGAATGATAAAATTGTTCTCTCCATAATTTTTGGAATAAATAAATCTAGTGCAATTTTCATTTTTAGAAGTTGATTGACAGAAAAGAATATCAAAAAAATAGTAAAATTCATTGTGCAGCATTGGATGCTTATATTACTAATAATGTTAGTGGGCATAATTGTATCCAAGGAACCGAATATTCCTATTTTATATTTTGTAAGTATAATATAATTTTAATAATTTTAAAAATTTAATATTATTTATATTTCAATCTATCTTATTAAATTTCAAGCAATTACACTCCATAAGCTATTATCTTTAACACTGAGTTAGAATATCCATATGACAAAATAAATACAAAAATTTATTTGAAAAAAGGGGATGATTGTGAAGAAAGTTCTCACATGACCTTTTTAAAATTAACCTCAAAAAGAAAAAAATAAAAAGCCTTTTTAAAATTTACCATGTCTCCTTTTTTTTTTCAAAATTTTCTCTCCGCTTCGGTTCTGTTCTGTTCTCTTCAGAAAATTTCTAGCGTAAAATCTGGAATCCTTGAATGTGCCATCGAATGAAACTGAATACGTTTTTTGGAAGAGTAGTGCTACGTACCAAAAAATGGTTTCAAAATTCGTTTCAAAATGACACATGACTAATTTTACTCAGTGTCGTATCAATAATGAAAAATTTATCAATAATATATTGACGAGTCAACTAAGTATTTTGAAATAAATTTTGAAACACTTTTTGAGAACCTAACATTTCTCTTTTTAGAATTGCATGTTACTAAGACATATACTCCCTCCGTCCCTTTTTAGTTGTGATAATTCCTTTTTTATCGGTCAAATTGACTAATTTTTGATCAAAGATTAAAATTTATTTTTATATTATTTAAAAAAATTGAAAATTGTATATTAAAATAGATTAAATGTACTTTCCGATGATATAATTTTTGTATTTTTTTCAATTATAGAATACTTATAAATTTCAGTCAAATTTTAGTCAATTTTACTAGTCAACTACGGTCTAAAACGAATGATATCATGTTAATATAAAATTTTAAATCTTGAGAGTTAAATATGGGTACCTGGGTCCAACACACACATTACACATATAACTTGAGGATCGAAAAGTTCAAAAAAAATGTATAAAAATTTTTTTGCTGATGAAGGATAGCATTGAATGTAGGATAACGTTGTGAATACATATTGAAAGAAAATCACGAGAGCATTGCCCGCTAAAGCTTTCTTAGGTAAGACCTAACCGATCAGCCACTTGAAATTAAGTAAAGAATGAAATAAACGTTATGTATCCTGAATTCCTGCATCCGGTGCTGCAGGTTATCTTCTTCAACAGTACTCCCTCCGACCTTTTTAGTTGTACAAATCCTGATGAATTTCTAAAGACGATTTCCCTAAACACCCTTGTACGTGTCGCCAGAACCATATATCTCAATATCGAAAACATTTGGACACAAATCTCCATCCCTAACAGTAATCTTCAATTGCAATTTACAATGAGGTTATGACACACAATGCACTTGCAGTAGGATCTACTTTTGGAACCTTGGACTTTGACCACTTGTAGTTAGGTACTCATTTTAAAGATAACTTTTGATCTGTGAACTTCCAATCTAGACTTGAGCTTACACTTCAAAAAGTATTACTGGCATTCTAAAACTTGTTTCACCGATCTTGGCTATTATTGAGGCGCCTTTTACCAAATAAATGGATAATTTGTAGTGACTACATCAATTACTCAGACAAATAGTTGAATACATTTCAGTAGTTTAAACCCTCTTCATCGGTAATATTATTCAAGTGCATATATCACTTACTTTTTGACCAAAAAAAAAAAAAACGAGATTTCAAAGTTTCTGTGAAAATACATGTGTAGTTCGACATTTATATATTTTAGATGAATTTCAGTGGAAAAAAAAAAACCCACTTAGCTTCTTCACCTATAGTTTTTTTGCTCTTTGTATGATCTAATCCTTGCTTCTTGGTTGAGGAAAACCCGGTTGCTTTGAAACACAAAAAACTTAGTTCCAAGATTAGCGACATTTATGTTAGCTTTCTGGTTGGTAGGATTCTTGATCTCGAACTGAACTATTTGTCATCATCAAGAAATTTTATTTATGAATTTTTTTACTTAATATTCTCAATCTGCATGATTAAAAGTGATTTGATATTGAGGGCCTTGCCCCACTGCTTTCTGACCAACAAAACATTAAAATAACAATTGACAGAACATCAATGACATACTTGAACTTTCCTCCCTATATAAATACCAAGGCTTTCAAGTTGTCTCATCATTTTTTCAGCACAGGCCCTTCAGAAGTTTGTTCATATCTTTGAACAATAGACTGATAGGCAAAGGGGTCCGAGTTAAGCCAAAAAACCATAGAAATGGATGATGAAGCTGCCCGAGGACTCCTTCAAGATGTTCCACGTTATAGAAATGATGATGATATTGAGCTAGGTGTGAAGAAAAGGTGGTACAACATTTCGGATGATACAATGGTTGAGTTAAAAAAACAAGTTGGTTTAGCAGGTCCTCTTGTTTTAGTTAGCCTTTTGCAGTACAGTTTGCAAACAATCTCGGTGATGTTCGTTGGACATCTAGGAGAAGTCTGCCTCTCAGCTGCATCTATGGCTACTTCATTTGCCGGAGTCACTGGTTTCAGCTTGATGGTAACTTACTCATGATATAAGTTGTTTCGTTATTTGTAAGTACTTAAATAACGGTAGTGAATATTTATTAGGTATAAATTATTATCTATTTGGCTGTACATTACTTATAATATTAGGTACCGCACTTGTGCTTTAGGGTCCCATAAGAAGAGTAATTACCAGAAAAGCTTCAACAAAATTATTTACAGAATGTGAGTAGTGACATGTACATTGGTAAAACGTATATCTGCCTTAGAACAAGGTAACAAATAGAGAATACAGCAAAACAAGAATTTTCAAGCTGGATTCTCTGTTTTTTTTTTCTAGCTTACACCATGCCTCATTGGTAAGTCTTTACTATAGGTAATTATCTGTTTCTTTTAAGATTCTGCACACGGAGTTTTTTGAACAGTAGATCTTCGTACTGTTTAAATATCGGAATGTTATGCTTCTTAGTTCTTTCAATTAATCTATCATATTTGCACCATTCAGCCTCACTCCTCCGCCCACCCCCTCCCAAATCAATCATACGATTCATTGAAATTTGTACGCAACTTTGAGCCCAAGTCTCTCAAGATCCATAGTTTTAATGTATATTAGAAGTCAGAAGATCTACAGTTTTACTGTATATAGCACATAATATATATTTTTTAATCTAGTACAAATTTGTATTTTTTATCTGCAAACTTAACCTGTTTATGCATTACTTGACATAACAGTCAGAATGCATGTACAAGATCTATTGATTTGGTTCTTTGTTTTTGTCGTTTTCTTTACAAGGAATGATGTTAATTTGACACATTATTGAAGTTTATAAACTGCATGCACATTTCACTTCTAATTAGTTGGGAATGGGAAGCGCACTTGAGACATTTTGTGGACAAGCTTATGGAGCAAAAGAGTATCATATGCTTGGCGTACACATGCAGAGGGCTATGCTAGTGCTTATGCTAATTTGCATTCCTATATCAATACTTTGGAGCTTTACAAGTAATATATTCACCTTCTTCAGACAAGACCCGGATATATCAGTACAATCTGGAATTTATGCCTGCTGGTTGATTCCAGCTTTATTTGGCTATGGTCTCCTTCAGTGTCAATTTAGATTCCTACAGACTCAAAATAATATAAGGCCTTTGGTAATAAGCACTGGTATTACAAGTTTAGTGCATCTTTTAATTTGCTGGACCTTGGTTTTCCACTTTGGCTTTGGATCTAGAGGCGCTGCCATATCTAGTGGGATTTCGTACTGGGTTAATGTACTAATTTTGGGAATGTACATCAAGTTTTCACCAACATGTGAGAAAACATGGACAGGATGCTCTATGGAGGGTGTTAAAAACCTTTCCAGCTTCCTGTCATTAGGCGTTCCCTCATCTCTTATGCTCTGGTGAGTCTGAATCTCCTGTAACTATCGGATACTTAGATACTAAATTTAAATGTTTGATCTATAATAGTTACTTGTAATTGGTGATGATTTTGTATTTGACATAATGCAGTTTAGAGTTTTGGTCATATGAGTTTCTAGTTCTGATGTCTGGGCTTCTTCCTAATCCGAAGCTAGAGACATCGATTATGTCGATCTGGTAAGTAATTTTCATTAGTATACATTACCTTAAAATTTTCCTGTTATCTTTCTCTGTAAAATGAACCCCTTTGTTGACTGTCACCTATATTATTTTTTCATTTATAATTTTTGTTGAATTTTCAGCCTGAACACATGTTCAGTGTTCTTCAGAATCCCATATGGTTTTGGCAGTGCAGTAAGGTAAGGGACTGGAAAATGTATCAGTTTTTGTCTATTATCATACTGTTAACATGTTTTTTTTCCTGGAAAGCATAATGATTACTTCTTCTTCCCTCTGTGTTTGGGAAGCACGAGAGTTTCAAATGAACTGGGTGCAGGGAATCCCTGGGCCGCAAAGCTTGCGGTAGAGGTAGTTCTATTCATGGCTGTTGTAGAAGGCATGTTGGTTGCCTCTGCTTTAGTTGCAGTTCGAGGCATATGGGGCTACATCTACACAAATGAAGAGGAAGTTGTAAAGTATATAGCCACAGTGCTTCCGGTGCTTGCCTTATCCAATTTCATGGATGGAATGCAAGGTGTACTCTCAGGTTAGATCTAGCCTCTAAATCATAGACTAGAGCCTTGCTCAAACCATATTGAAATGATGAATTTGATTGAAATTTTTAACATAATATATGAACTCTATTCTGATTAATGTGCCCCAACTGATATCCTTTCTCTCCTGGTAAGAACTAGGAAGAGCTTGACAGTTTCAGTCTCGGTGGAGGCATGAGTGTGTGACGTATCTAAATATTTGCAATTGACTGTTCCAACAACAATTATAACTTGCTCTCTCACTAGCTTAAGATTCCAAACCTATGTTTCGAACTTTGGATGAAAGAGTTGAGGACAATGTCTAAGTTTTTGTCAGCAACTCAACATTTATAATTACTTGATGTAGTTCCTATCTTTTATTTTATATGACTTAAGATTTGAGAATCAATTAGGTGCTACAAGAGGATGTGCTATGCAGAAGGTTGGTGTATACGTGAATCTAGGAGCTTATTACATTATTGGCCTTCCACTTGCAATTTTCTTGGCTTTTGTACTGCATCAAAATGGAAAGGTACCAAATTACTACACAAAGGTCTTGGTTGTTAATTTGTATAGGACTCTGGATTTAACGCGGGTTGTCACAGGGCCTATGGACTGGAATCATAGGAGGAAGCAGTCTTCAAGCTGTCATACTATTAACAATTATCTTGAGAATAGATTGGGAGCAACAAGTAATTTGAACCCTCTAGTCCCCACTCATAATGACAGAATAATAGCGACATGATAACTAACTTCACTCATCACATGATTATACTTTTTCAGGCAAAAAAAGCAATAGACTTGGTTCATGATTCCAAAAGCCCGGGAAATTATGTATATTGTTCTAAGCCTGTGGTGTCTTCCATTACATTTCTGGATACTGGCAAGCTTGAACTGAAGGTCTAGTAATGAACCGAGAATCTGGAACTGTTGCAGCATCTTGAAAGCATATACTGAAGGTCTAGTAATGAAGGAGATGGGAATCTATGTGGAGATTTTTTGGAGGATGGGATCCTCTAGCAAATAGGAAAAAACAATCTACGGTTTTGTAGATATAAACAAAGGGATGTGCGGTGTTGAAAAAGCAAATGTTACTGTACTTCAATTTTCTATATATTAATGGCACATTAGTTTTAGCAAGGTTTGGACTGGCAATACCTGGTGATTTTCACGTTTTTCTTTATAACGTATAATCTGGTCCTTTGTCAGCATTAAAAGTTTCTAGTCACAGAAAAAAAGGCTATCGATTGGTTATTGTAAATGTTTTTCTAGCGTGTACCCATTGGCACACGGAAACTACAATTTCACTATCTTCAACGCAAATTAGTACTAATCTATTCCAACTCTTTTCTTGATCAAACTGCAACATAGTTAGTGCTGCTGTTCTTTTATCTTTCCCGGCGTGATATTACAATGAAGTTACTGTGTGCTCATGGGCACACACTAGAAATCCTAAAAAATGCATCACAAAATATTATGGCAGAAGTTATAAACATGAAAACTGGCATCTTTGAAAATAAAACATATAAAAATAATGTTTTGACAAGTACAATTTCCCAGTTTAGCACATAACTGCGAAACTATCTACAGCGTTATATAAGATACCTGTTGTAGGAATTTGACCAGTGTTACTTTTAGTAACAGGAGGCTGACTCTTACTGAAATAATAAAAACGAAAGATCAAAGATAATATACCTTATACATTGTCGAGCACATCAGAAAAATTTAAACACCATAGAAATGGATGAAGAAGCCAGCCAAGGACTTCATGAGCATCTTCTTCCGCATTCTAAAAATGATGACATGGAGCTAGGTGTGAAGAAAAGGTGGTACAGAATATCGGATAGCGTAATAGCTGAGCTAAAAACACAAGTTTGTTTAGCAGGTCCTCTTGTTTTGGTTAGTCTTTTGCAGTACAGTCTGCAAACAATATCGGTTATGTTTGTCGGACATCTAGGAGAAGTTTATCTCTCAGGCGCATCTATGGCTACTTCATTTGCTGGGGTTACTGGTTTTAGCTTGATGGTAACCGTTTTTCCTTTCCTCTTTGACTTAATTTATTATCGGGTTGGATAACCTACAGTACTAATCCTAAATCCTTTAGGTGTTCACAATCTTATGTACTAGTGCTTGTGGTAAAAGGAAATTTAACTCAACCACAAGTAAATACAATGGTAAGTTACCAGTGCTGTTAAGCCTTGAAGCGTTAAATAGGTCTAATTAATAGGAATAGCGATGTAGCATTTTTTTTGGGTAATATGCCCAAGCATTCTTAAATCACTCAAATGAATTTTGAAGCGAGGGGACACGCTAACATCAAAGAATGATACCACTCTGGACACTGTAGTTATTAAGTTAAAACAGACCTTCAAATAGCTTAGTGATGCTGGAGGCGTCAAAACAAGGGTCTTTAAGTTGTTTTCTCTTCTCTTTTTCTTGCATGGTGGATATCCCGTTGGTAATTGTTAAGCAATAGGTAATTTATGAGTTTTACTGTAAATTAGAGGATCAGATTCTGAACAAATTTTCTTTATCCTGATTAAAATCTCACTTTGTTATATGCACAGTAGCGAAACCATTTTATGTATGCCTCTATGTAAAAAGAACAATGTAGAGACATTATTATTGATCTTACTACCTCAGCTTATTCATTTTCATAAAGTAAAGACGTTTGACACATATTACACCATTTCTAAAGCTGCACGTGTATTTTACTTCTAAATAGTTGGGAATGGGAAGTGCCCTTGAGACATTTTGTGGACAAGCTTATGGAGCAAAGGAGTATCATATGCTTGGTGTACACATGCAGAGAGCTATGCTAGTGCTTATGCTAATTTGCATTCCTATATCAGTACTTTGGAGCTTTACTGGTGATATATTCACCTTCTTGGGACAAGATCCGGAAATTTCAGTACAATCTGGTATTTATGCGTGCTGCTTGATACCAGCTATTTTTGCCTATGGTCTACTTCAGTGCCAATTCAGATTCTTACAGACTCAAAATAATATAAAGCCTTTGGTTATAAGCACGGGTATTACAAGTTTACTGCATCTTCTAATTTGCTGGACCTTGGTTTTCCACTTTCGCTTTGGATCTAGAGGTGCTGCTATTTCTAGTGGGATTTCTTACTGGGTCAATGTACTAATTTTGGGAACGTACATCAAGTTTTCACCAACATGTGAGAAAACATGGACAGGATGCTCCATGGAGGGTGTTAAAGACCTATCTGTCTTTCTTTCATTAGGCATTCCCTCATCTCTTATGCTCTGGTGAGTTTGCTTCTCGTTTAACTGCTGATATCACTTCTAAATATTTGAGCTACAATAGCAACTTGTATATTTGGCATAAAATGCAGTTTGGAGTTTTGGTCATATGAGTTTCTTGTTCTCATGTCTGGGCTTCTTCCTAATCCAAAGCTAGAGACGTCGATGATGTCGATCTGGTACGCATTTTTCATTAGTTCATTCTGTTTTATTGTGCACGTTACCTAAAAGTTTTTTCTTATGCACGTTTAACTTTTAATATGAGAAGTTAATTTACCATGTTGATTATTAGAGTTGGATTACCAGGACAATAGTACTATTCTTTTCTCTAAAACAGAGCCCATTGTTAACTGTCACTTAACATTAATTCATTTATTGTTATTATTGAATTTTCAGCCTGAACACATGCTCAGTGTTCTTCAGAATCCCATATGGTTTTGGCAGTGCAGTAAGGTAAGGGACTGAAAACTGTTTCAAATTTTGACTTATTTTACACAAGCGGCATGTACTATTTTGGAAAACATACTAACTCACTTGCATTCTATGGTCCGAAAGCACGAGAGTTTCAAATGAGCTGGGTGCAGGAAATCCCAGTGCAGCAAAGCTTGCAGTACAGGTAGTTATATTCATGGCTGTTATAGAGGGCATGTTGGTTGCCTCTGCTTTAGTTGCAGTTCGAGGGGTTTGGGGCTATATATACACAAACGAAGAAGAAGTTGTGAAGTACATAGCTACAGTGCTTCCGGTGCTTGCCATATCCAATTTCATGGATGGAATGCAAGGTGTACTCTCAGGTAAGATCTTGCTTTTAAGTCAATAAACTGAAGTCCAAACCATGTTGAAATAGTGCTTTTGATTGAACTTCCTAATATAATATATGAACTCATGATCAATTCCTTGTAATGTGCCCCAACGGATATCTGCACCCTTTCTCTCTTAGTAACAAGTGGTTGATAATTTGAGTCTTGTTGCAGGCATGAGTATCTAAATTTTCGCGGTTATCTAAACATAAATAACTTATAAACCTACGTTTTATTATAAGCTTGTACTAGTGACTTAAGAATATGAACCTACGTATCGAACTTTGGATGAAAGAGTTGAAAGCAGAGTCACAGTTTTTGTCAGCAACTCAGCATTTATAATTCTTTGATATGGTTCCTTTCAATTTTATATATATATTCTGTGACATGGGTGATTTGTGAATTAATTAGGTGCTACAAGAGGATGTGCTATGCAGAAGGTTGGCGTATATGTGAATCTAGGAACTTATTACATAATTGGCCTTCCACTTGCAATTTTCTTGACTTTTGTACTGCATAAGAATGGAAAGGTAACAAATTACTACACAAAGCTATTGGTTGTTAATTTGAATCGAAATTCTGGGTTTTACTTGAAGTATCACATGCATACAGGGCCTATGGACCGGAATTATAGGAGGAAGCAGTATTCAAGCTGCAATACTGTTAGTGATTATCTTGCGCATAGACTGGGAGCAACAAGTAAATTGTTATCCTTTGGTGTTTCCTTGTATAATGAATATCTCCAATGTCATAATATGATATTAGTGTCATGATAACTATAATATTTCAGGCAAAGAAAGCTGTGGACTTGGTGTATGGTTCTAAAATCCCAGGAGAAAATGTCCATTGTTCTGGATAGCAGAAATATTGAAGTCAAGGTCAGGTGATAAATCGAGAAAATGCAACTGTGATACAACTATATAACATTTCTAGATAGCGGTATCTGGAAAGCTTGAAGTGAAGTTCTTATAATAAATGGAGAATATGCTACTCTTGTACAAATATTTACCAAATAGCTAACATTATGATTGGTATTCACATTTTTTTTTAATTACTCTATTTTTCAAAAAAATCCTAAAAAGTTGGGGGTAAATTTCACCAAAATATCAATTTTATTTGTAAAACAGAGATAGTGTGAGCTCATATTATACTCTTTTCATTAATAATTTTTAGCCTAATATTTTAAACATATTTAGTTTTTTATACATAGTGAAAACGCATAAAATTTACCGATATTCGTTTTTAAAGTTGATTGACAGAAAAGTATAAGATAGACATTCTACTAAAATTTAATTGCAGTTAGTATGAATGTCTATAACCTTTATTAATAATCGAAAACCTTTTTAGCGCTAATTAGATTCACCATATTTTGGTTTCACCGTATTTTGGTTTCACACTTAGATTTCTATTTTATATAGAACTAATCAATAAAGCCGCGCTTCGCGACGGGTATAATAATTTTTTAAAAATATTTCATAGATCAATTTTTTAATTTATACAAAAATTTATGAATAACTATTAACAATATTTCATAAATTATTTAAAATAATACGTTATAAAGTTGATCGTCAGATGAATAAAAAACAATAATTTTCGCATATAATATAAAACTTTTACATATTTTTGATGGATATTCTTACTCTTCCCCATATAAAACAACAGAAAAATACAAAATCGGGTCAACCACGCAAAATAAGATATTCACTACCAACCGTATACCAAATGTGAATGATAGTTCTGATATAACTTTATTTATATGTCTTTTTTCAATATATTCAATTTCTTCTCTTCTATTAATTCGTACATTCTAATTCCAATATAACTTTAATTATGTGTTATAATTATAAACATTTATTTTGTTTTGAATAGATAATCTAATTACATGCATTTCTTATAAATCCGAACTCTTCTCTCTATAAATTCGAACACCTATTTTACTTTTAGTAGAACTTTTAATTATATCTTTTACCTATTTTTTTCTAATAAAATTTTTAATTATATGTATTCTCCATAAATTCGAACTATTTTCCTCTATATTTTCAAAAACTTACTCTACTTCCAATACAACTTTTAATTATGTGTATTTTATATAAATTTGAATTATTCTCCTTTATAAATTTGCACACATATTCTACTTCCAATATAACTTTTAATTATGTCTAACAAACACCTATTCAACTACAAATATTACTTTAAATTATGTGTATTTCTTATAAATTCGAATTTTTCTCCCCTATAAACTTGAACACCTATTCTACTTCTTTCAAATAGAACTTTTAATTATATGTCTTACCTAACATGATCTACTTCCCATGCAATTTTTAATTATATGTCTTTTAATTTGAATTCTTGTCAAATTCTTCTCCTTTATAAATTCGTACACATATTCTACTTACAATAAAACTTATAATAATGGCTAACAAATACATATTCTAATACAAATAGAACTTTTAATTATACGTATTTCTTATAAGTTTAAACTCTTCTTCTCATTAAATTCGAATATCATTTATACTTTCTATTATACTTTCAATAGAACTTTTAATTATATGTCTTACATGTTTTCACTAAATTTTTTATTTATATGTCTTATCTAAAAATTCGAACTCTTTTTGTCTATATTTTCAAACAATTACTCTACATCCATTACAACTTTGAATTATATGTCTTTTATATAATTTTGGATTCTTTTCCTTTATATATTCACACACATATTCTACGTTTAGTTATTGTATCTTATAAACACCTATTTTACCGTAAATATAACTTTTAATTATATATATTTCTTATACATTCGAACATTTTTCCTTTATATTTTCAAACATCTACTCTACTTTCAATACAACTTTAAAAGAATTACGTATTTCTAAAATCAAGTATTCGACCATTAGCATGTTGAAACAAAATATACAACAATATTTTCAAATTAAATCAAGGATTAAAGGTTTCATATCTATCCCATCATTTTTGACTTCGTTGTTGGTCTAAATTATTAAAATATAAATAACGATAATGGATTTTTTTACATTTTATCATTTTAATATGATCATATTACTTATTATTTATTTTTTCAAATTCAAATTTAAACTTATACATTCTCTAATATGATAACTGAATCCAAATAATTAATATAATTATCTGTAATGTGATTATTCTAATAAGCCGATTCTCGTTACATACGTTTTTCCCTAGTAAACTACTTTCTCGTTGTTTCTCGCATCTCGCATCGATAACATACTAAATAGATTCGATCGTCTATTAAATTATATTATAAAATTTTATAAGTACATTATAAAGAATTATTTATATAATTTCAAAGATTATTTAATATAAGTCATTTCATCATTATTTTAATTTATCATAATTGAAATTTTTAAATATTATTAAATTTCTAAATAATAATTTTCTTTTTTTTATAAGTTGGAAGATAAAATACATTCAAATTATGTTTACCAATAAATCTGATCGTCTTTTCTATGTGAATTGTGTTAATTGAAGGATGTTTTAATATATATGTTAAAAATATTTTTATTATCAAAATTTAAAATTAGACTATTCTAGAGGCGGCTTAAAAAGAAGATCGGCTTAAAATTAGTTTCAACTAAAACATGTTAATTTTTCTCTTTTTCCAACTAAAACATCTTCTTTTTCAAAAATATCACGGCCAAGTCTATTTAATAAAATAAAATAAAAATATTATAACTATTAAAAACTAATTAATTAACTTTTTTAGCTAAAACATATGTTGGGCTTGCTAAGCAGGCCTAACTCCACATTAGTATGATATTGTCCGCTCTGGGCCGAGCCCGCACGGATTTGTTTTTGGATCACTCCCAAAAGGCTTCATCCTAATGGAGTTAATCTGGCTGCTTATATACTAGCAAACTGCCCCTCCCACAACCGATGTGGGACAACTCCTAACAATCTCCCCCATCACACATCAGGCTTGACACCTGCCAAATCTGTCTTCTTCAGTGTGACCAGGCTCCCCCTTGACCCATACTGGAAGTCCATTTGGCCCTCTGCCTCCCCCTAGGCCCATACTGGAAGGCTCGTCTGCCTCCCCCTTTAGCCTATCCTGGGATAGCCCATCTGCCGCTTCCTAGGCCCATCTGGGAGTCCATGTGAGATTGTTATAGACCGTTATAACCATAGCTCTGATACCACTTGTTGGGCTTGCTAAGCAGGCCTTAACTCCACATTAGTATGATATTGTCCGCTCTGGGCCGAGCCCGCACGGATTTGTTTTTGGGCACATC
>PHNY01077802.1:1679-11878 GCA_003724115.2 Anethum foeniculum
GAAATTAGAAGGTTTATGAGATCTGATATGTATTTGTAGAAGATAAAAACACATCAAAAGACGAGACACTCTGCAAAACACGTCATAAGACGAGACTTTCTCCTACAACTTCGAAGTTTATAGGTTAATTAGCAGTTATTGGTCATTTTGATAATTATTTCAGCTTTTTTGATTATGTGTTACAAAATTTATGCGGCTAGGGTTAAGTTTGATCTCGTTCACTAGGCTACTCCTTAAAAAAAAAAGAAAAAAGAAAATAAAAATAAAAAACTTGGCCTAAATTATGATACCGAGGTAACCATCGTGTGTTTATTTCCAAAAGGGGTCCATGTACAAGCCCAACATGGCAGTTAAATCAAATGAAGAAGAAAGCCCATAACCAAAAATCAATAAATAAATAAATATCTTAATAACAAAATAATAAAACTAAAAACATATTTATATTATCGCCTGATAAAATGTCTGCAAAGCCTCTGCACAAAGAAAATAATTAGAGGAGAGGAGGGGGTGCTTTAAAAGAAAATGTCGTTCTTCAAGTCCTCCTTGGTTTCAGCTCCGTCCCTTTTCAATATCAGGTTCATTTTTTTACTTCATCTTGTTCCCCTTAATGCATAATAGAGAACCTAACTTTAGGCTTCATTTCCATTTTCTTGAATTTTTTCATACCCAATTTGGAAGCTATCCTTTCATTGTTTGATATTTTATCAACTCAAGTTCATATAATTTGTTCCAACTCTGATTTTTTGTTGCTTTAAAGCCTCTATATCTGTCTAAGTTAGAAAACAGGATTTCTTAAATATTCTAGTGTACTTATATAGTGCATAGCTACAATGTAATAAATTAATTAAGCACGGTCAATTTTCTTATTGTTTGGGGTCAGAATCTTAAGCATTTTTTTAATTTAGATATACTTGATAGTTGATACGATAAATCTTTGTATCTACTTGTAACTTGTAAGTTTGGCAGGGTCAATTGATCTCACTTTGACTGTTGTGGTATGCAAATATGTTAATATGATGTGTCTTTGTGTGCTTCAATCCAGCAAACAGAATATGGTTGGGAATTCACTTGATGCCGGTGTTAAAATACATAAAAGAGGGGAGATAGTTTGTCTTGGTATGTTGGCCCCTCGAAAATTTATGCAGAAGAGGAGAAAGATAGAAGTTTTCAAGGATGCTAATGATGAAGCAGATCAGAAGAATTGGAGGAAACTGATGACCGAGATTGAAGAGTCCGACTCTGCAGTTTCAGTACTCAGAAGTAAAAGGATTAGGAATGAGGCTCTTCCAAAACATCTGGTTCTTGGTACCTTGGTTAGATTTAAGCAGCTAAAGAAATGGAAACTTGTTGGTGAGGTATGTAGGATTTCTGTCTACTGTCTTCTCTTGTACTGTGTAATTTAGATTCCATAGAGCTTGAGGAAAGCAGGTCATTTACAATGAGTCAATGCCTTGGTCTTTTTTATTGTTTATTGAAGTCTGAAGAAATTTTAACACTAGTGCTAATGTAAAGTTTCAAATTTCATCAGACTACCAGTTATACATTTATGATTAACTTTTCATTTTCTCGGTTCACCAAAGAAATCATATAATAAAACAAGTAAAGTATAGATAACAGATAATGAGAAAGCAAGTATGCTGTACACTAAAGTGATTTGCATATATTTAGATTTTAGAATCCTGAGGAAGAAATGCCTTTCAACTAGGTTCAGATTTCCAAGTTTTTGTCATTATTGTTAGTCTCTGAAAGAAATAGGTATTCTCATAAGCTTGTGATGTTCGAGTTTAATCTTAATTTTTTTTTTTTGTTGGGTGAACCTGCTTCTCTAGATTCTTGAATGGCTGCAAACTCAACACTGGTGGGCTTTTAATGAGATGGATTCTCTGATGCTCATTACGTCATATGGAAAGCAGGGGGATTTTAACAAGGCTGAAAGAATTTTAGGTTACATGAGTAAAAGAGGGTATTCTCCTAGTGTGATATCACACACGGCACTTATGGAAGCATATGGGAAAGGAGGTCAATATAATAAGGCAGAAGCGATTTTTCGAAGGATGCAATCTTCAGGACCTGAACCTTCCGCTGTAACATATCAAATAATTTTTAAAACATTTGTGGAGGTAACTAGATTTTCCTATATTATCTATCCATACAAAAAGTTGGCAAGCACTATACTTTTATGATATCAATCAACAGTATTTGTCCAAACAAATTTGGTTGTTGGATCTTTTACGCGAGGTCTAAGAGCATGTGGCTTAGAATTGTGCTAATATTTGCTATCAATTCATACTATATGGGAAGTGTTACTGCTCTACTAACACAATTTCTGTGCTTAACTAAAACTACTTGGATAAGGTAATCAGTTGTAATCAAACGTAGTAAATGAGACTCAGTTTTCAGAAAATTAATCCTTTCTTAATTTAATCTCTAATTTAAAAATAAATGTAATTATTTGCATGAGTTATATTGATGTTGCCTCCCCACACCCTTCTTTATAAGCAGGATACAGCGGATGTCATTGGTTTATAATGCCGTTGCCTACTACGATTTGTCTGCTTATAGTTTTTAATTATTTGAGGTGTAACTTCCTTTGTTTTCCGACTAGGTTTTCCTGTGTACGTCTAATTTGGAAATTTGAACCTCATTATTGCAACTGGCCATATTGCAGGGTGACAAGTTCAAAGAAGCTGAAGAGATCTTTGAAACCCTTCTGAACAAGGATGAATCACCTTGTAAACCAGATCAGAAAATGTTCCACATGATGATTTATATGCATAAGAAGGCTGGAAACTACGAAAAAGCTCGAAAGCTATTTGCTTTGATGGCTGAGCGAGGCATTCAGCATACTACAGTTACGTATAATAGCTTGATGTCATATGAAACCAATTACAAGGAGGTTGCCAATATATATGACCAGGTAAACTATATGACATTATGCAGTTGTGTTTTTTAAATATAAAGGATGAATACACACCCATTTAGAGGAAGGTAGTGATAATTAGTCTTTGCTTTTAGTCATCTTTAGATTGATGATTTCATAAAAGAAAAGAAGTTTCCTGAGACATTTTTTATCCTGATAAACAAGAATGCTTTAATTTGACCATCTGTTTTAAAATGCGCGTTTAGATATGCATTTTTAGTCTTACCTTTTCTGTATTTGTTAGGACTTGGGAACAACCTTAAAGATAAATTAGTTCTACTCCTCTAGTT
Source organism: Anethum foeniculum (assembly GCA_003724115.2). Lineage (NCBI taxonomy): Eukaryota > Viridiplantae > Streptophyta > Magnoliopsida > Apiales > Apiaceae > Anethum > Anethum foeniculum. The sequence goes on from PHNY01077802.1 coordinate 4,890, forward strand.
AAACTAATTCAGTTTTATAGATCCTAGTGGCTTTGTTGAATGCAGCAGGGTGTAGTTACCAGGGTTAATTACAATAAAAAATTTTGATAAGCAAAGTCATTGAATTTACAAGAAAAGAACAAGCTGGAGGTTAGAGCTCCCAAGCGAATATTCAGTTTTAATTTACCAATTAAAAGTCTGTCTCTAAATAAAAAACTTACACTTATCTATATGTAGTATTCTTTAAGCTTAATGAGCAAGTGAGAATCTTGATATAATGCAGAACTATTTCTTCTACTAATCAAGAAATATTACAATATAAATAAAGAGATCAAATTTAGATAATAAAGAGATATAATTGAGTGAGTGACGGTTGGTGCCAAGCATTATAATCATGCTACGCAAAACTGTCCCACTTGTAATAAACTCAAGTTTAGAGGTCGGTGTTGAACTCGTGCTCACCAGATCCACTAATAATAATGTGAATAAATGTGCGCTGCAATCCTTCATAGCAAATATGTTCCACAATATTTTCCATCCTTAAGGCTTCATACTTTGACTGATAGATGAAAAACATAACAGGATTCAAGCACAAGAACTTCTTAAGAATATAATCAACACCCACAAAAGTCACTCTCAATGAAACAATTTTCTGTTTGCAATAACAAGAGTGCTGTTTAATAGTTATCTGCTGTTCAGCAATTTTCTCAAAGCTTTTGTTGACTACTGTTGAACCAATATTTTAACAATCATTAATTTTGGTCCATTGTATAATTTCTCCAACTCATAATGTTCGGTTTGGTTGGGGAAAATGGAATGGAATGATAAATTGTGGACAAAAATAAAGGAGAAGCAATGGAGGTAGGAGGGAAGAGTGAAAGAAAATTAGAGTGCTCAAAGTTGTCATGATAAGATTTGTGACGAAAATGAGTTGGATTGCTGTTCAGCAATTTTCTCAAAGCTTTTCTTGACTATTGTTCCACCAATATTTAACAGTCATAAATGTTGGTCCATTGTATAATTTCTCTAACTCATAATGTTTGGTTTGGTTGGGGAAAATGGAATGGAATGATAAATTATGGACAAAAATAAAGGAGAAACAATGGAGGTAGGAGGGAAGAGTTTGAAAGAAAATCAGAGTGCTCAAATTTGTCATGATAAGATTTGTGACGAAAATGAGTTGGATCTACCCCTATAATAGAACAAATTTTAATTCATTCCCTCGCAATTCATTCACCCTGACCAAACACAACGAAAATGTTTTCGTTGTCTTATGTGGTATCAGATATTAACATTCACTTTGCATAGTGGAATTTTGTTGTGACAGTACCTATCAGGATAAGAATCTCCATGGCATTCACCGACAAATCTTCAATCGTGCATAGATCTGTGTTAATGAATTGTTGTTCGATAGCATCATGAGTTGGAGTATAGTTTAATAAAAATGTATAAGAACTGTCAAGTGGCCAAATTGCTATGCAACTACTGTGTAATGACTTTCACGGTTGCAACTTATTCTGGTTCTTGGCTAAATGCTTTTCAATGTTATATGTACCCAACTGAACATCTGTACATGGTGAAGTTTGGGTAATCAATGTTTGTTTTGCACTCTTTTTTCCTCTTCATATGAACTGATGATCATCGAAGTAATTTCCTAATTTTCAGATGCAAAGAGACGGTCTTCGGCCTGATGTTGTGAGTTATGCATTACTCATTAGTGCTTATGGGAAAGCAAGAAGAGAAGAAGAGGCATTGGCTGTTTTCGAGGAAATGCTTGATGCCGGTGTCAGGTGTGCTAAACTGGTGGCAGGATTTCAAACTGAGTTGCACAACCTTTTTATCACTGCATTAAAAAAAAACATAAGATATCTCTTTATCTCTGTTTACAGGCCAACACAGAAGGCTTACAATATTTTACTTGATGCATTTGCAATATCGGGAATGGTAGAGCAAGCAAGGACAATCTTCAAGAGCATGCGAAGAGACAGGTAACATGTATTTAGCTGATTAGAAATTACTTTGTGGTGCAAATCCATGATTATTAGTATGTTAGTTCAGAGGTTTAAGTTTTGATCTTAACTAGCTCACCACAGAGCACAACTACAAGATTCGTTACACTCAAAAGGTAATTGGTAGTTGTAAGTGGGCCAGATAACTAGTTAGGATACCTAATAGTTAACATGAAAGATAGAGTTTGGTTTGGGGGGAACATTATCAAAAAAAGTTAGACATCTCAAGTAACAATGAAGAATTTTGTATACCTTATTTGAATGCATTATAGAAATCATGCACTTTTTTTTGAATGAACTAATTGGAAATTACAAATGTTCTTGTGAAGAGAGGGGGGGATATTGGAAGTAGGGGAGAGTTCTTGGAGCATGGGTATTTTCTTTATTTTTGGGAACATACAGTACATAAAGCTGATATGCAAAACTTGATGTTTACATATGGTAGGTGTACGCCAGACCTTTACTCTTATACGACAATGTTATCAGCTTATGTAAATGCATCTGATATGGATGGTGCTGAGAAATTCTTCAGAAGAATAAAACATGATGGATTTGATCCAAGTGTTGTTACGTACGGAAATCTGATCAAAGGGTATGCTAAGATTAATGATTTAGAGAATATGATGAAGAAGTATGAAGAAATGTGTGTATGTGGCATTAAAGCTAATCAGACTGTCTTCACTACCATCATGGATGCATATGGTAAGAACAAGGACTTTGGAAGTGCTGTTGTTTGGTTCAAAGAAATGGGATCTTGCGGGGTTCCTGCAGATCAGAAAGCAAAGAATATACTTCTTTCTTTAGCATCAAAACCAGAAGAGCAAAGGGAAGCTTACGAGCTGGTAGGGCAAGGTGACCATCTCCTCAACGATGGAAGGGGTATTAAGTTCCTAAATAAAAATGATGATTTTGATGATGACGACGATGATGATTTAATTGAGGATGTTGATTACGTTGACCCTGAGACTTTAGAGCAGACGGTCTCATCAGTAATAACAGAAGGCAATTTATTAGTTTCTGGAGGTGTTTACGAAGACAAAAATCATGTCTTAGCTCCAAGTACATGATCACTTGTCTGTATATGTAACTTTTGTGTAATTGTTTTTTTAACTAGTGCAAATGCAGAGAATGTCTTGGCTAATTCGGAATCACATCATCTAAAATACATGATTTACACATATAATAATTCAAAGAAAGTATGATTACAAAAGAGGGTGTTTCTTATATGAACAACGAATTCTTATATATATATATATATTAAGTGATTACTGAGGATCATTTATTTTAAACAATACATGAGTGGTGAATTTTTAGGTAGTTCAAAAACATATTAATTTCACGGTATTTTAATATTTTATACAAATAAATGTATTATCATAAATTGAACAAATGAAGGATCAAGATCAATCCATTTATACACGGAATATTCTATTCTATAACAATATGACAAGACAAGAACAATATGTCTCATTATGTATTTATTATTTTGTTTTCATTTCTTTTAAATGCAAAACTGTTTTTTTATTGCATAATTGTGTTTGAATTTGTGTTGTTTAAAGTTTCCTGTTTTGTGTTGTTTGATATGAGAAGACAAGAACGAGGTCCATTCGAAATTCTGAAATTGATAACAATTTGACAGTTGAACAAATACACAGTAAAAAGCAACTTTCCAGAAACTAAACAGTAAAAAAAAAAAATGAAAATTTTCTGAGCAAGTCCAAAAACAAGGACCCCTTGTACTGAGCTGGGTGATTACGGTGGTTCTGATAATGCTTTTTCTGTTCTTCCTTCTGTTGGCGGTCAGGTATCTTTTATATTACATCACTACGTTACATGCCTTTCTTTTACTTCTTTTTTGCTGCAACTTTTTTATAAATACTCTGTAAATGTATTTTTTTTTTTTTTAGTACTTACAACTAAAGGGAGAGTGAAAATTTAGCTCTTAGTTGGCTTCCGATGGTGCACTTAAAGATAGAGGCAGTGACTTTGTAGTTGTTAGTGAGCAACTTATAATTAGCTCTTAGTTTAATCGGATGGATGAGAGTCTTAATTTCCCATATTTATAAATAGAGGCAGTAATATCAAGTAGTTTGGTTAGGATTGTTAATCAAAAAGTGACACAAAGGTGCAGAAAAACTAACATCAGGGTGGTAGAGCAGCATACTCAACACCAACTTTAACATAGATGATAGAATCATCGGTATCACCAGGGCCAATAAAATAACCGAGAAATTGCACTAGATAGAGCTAAGACCCCTTCAGCAGACCAGTAGGAATGAGAGACGACAAAAAGCTTATTCCCCATACAGGAAAAGATTATATTAGATTAGATTGAGTTCTTAACAAAATGAGTTCCTTCCATCGATGACTTATAATCATAATTTCCTTATTATATGTTGATTTATGTTAATAGTATGCATCACTTGTACATTATTGCAAATAGGTTCTTATAATGAGTAACTAAAAGCAGCACACAGATTTTCAATACTTTTATCATTGGTGAGAACCAAAGGATCTTTACTGAGGGGAGCATGATTAGTTTGGGTAGGATAATTAATCAAATATTCTGGTTGTATACTTTGTGATGCAGGTTGCTGCCATGAGTTTTGCACATGCTCTGCTCTGTATCTTTGTTTGACAAACTGCACTACTAAAGAAACTCATATTTCCCCAGGTTCAATTGATTGGCTTTGTACTGACTTCTGGTTTTTAGGATTTTCTCTTGGCTTCTGGTTTAGTATTTCTGGTGCATCCATTAGTTTTTACACTGTTGCCCAACATTTCATCACTGTCCTACTTCATTCAATGGCCTCTTTTCATCTTCTTCTGTTTTTTCTGTTCTCATTTGCTCCCATTTTAGCATGCTCCCTCAAGCAAGAAGCAGCTATCTTACTCCAAATCAAGCTCTTCCATTTTGACGATCCTGAAAATGTATTAGCTGATTGGATACTGGGAGACGATAACTCACCCTGTCACTGGTATGGAATTACCTGTGATCCCCTCACTCTTTCTGTCACTTCCATTGACCTCTCAAACGCACATATTGCCGGTGCGTTTCACTCATCTTTACTCTGCCTCAGCCTTCCAAATTTGAGTTTCATCTCCTTTTTTAACAACTCAATTAACTCCACACTTTCTGATGACATCTCCATGTGTCAGTCTCTACAACACCTCAATCTCTCCCAAAATCACCTCACTGGGAAACTCCCTGCCACTTTAACCGACATTCCAAATATTACAGTCATTGATTTTTCCCTTAACAGTTTTTATGGAGAGATTCCTGCAAGGTTTGGGATGTTCCAGGCCATCGAGAAAATCTTGCTTTCTCAGAATTTTCTAGAGGGTGTTGTCCCTGCGTTTTGGAGTAATATTTCGAGTTTGAAGCAGTTGGATTTGTCGTACTACCAGTTTTTACCAAGTCGGATTCCGCCAGGACTTGGGAACCTGAAAAATTTGGAGGTTTTGTTGCTTTGTAATTGTAACTTAGCAGGTGAAATTCCTGACTCGCTGGCTCGACTCAGTAACTTAGTTCATCTGGACCTGTCTTATAATAACTTAACAGGTGTTTTTCCGACTTGGTTAACCAACTTGACTCGCGTGGTTGAGTTTCATCTTGAAAATAATTTCTTGTCAGGTGAGTTACCAAGGTTTGGATGGTCTCATATGAAGCTGAGGTCATTTGATGTATCTAACAATGACTTAATCGGGACGATTCCATAAGAGCTGTGCTCGTTGCCACTTGAGTCTTTGGTCTTGCACACAAACAATTTGGAAGGAGAGGTACCGGAAAGCATTGCCAACTCTCCTAACTTATTCGAATTAAAATTGTTTGATAATCGTCTTACGGGTGAACTGCCTGATGAACTTGGTAAAAGCTCGCCCTTGCTATGGATTGATGTGTCAAAGAATCTGTTTTGTGGCAAACTTCCAGCGAGCTTGTGTAAAAATGGTGTTTTAGACATGGTTTTGGTGATGTTCAACAACTTTTCCGGTGAAGTTCCAGTAGGTTTGGCCAAATGTAGGAGCTTGACTCGTCTTAATCTCAATTACAATAACTTATCAGGAGAAGTTCCTGCGGAGTTTTGGGATCTACCTCGTGACACCGTTAGCTTCGTGGGGAACCCCGAATTGTGTGAAAAGGTTAATGGTTTATTTGGTTGTAGGGCTAAAGGAAAGAACAGGGGTCATATTTGGTTGCTGAGGTCAATCTTCATGTCTGTTGGATTGGTGTCTGCAGTTAGTATTATCTGGTGTTACTGGATGTATAGGAAATGGAAGAGGGGAAAGGAGCTACAGATGATTCCAAATGGATATTAATGTCAACTATGTGATTTTGTTTTATCGAAAAAGTGTTGTCTTCTTTAGTGCTCTCTGTAGTTGTTTAACATTCTGTTACTCCTTAGGGTCGCTCTTCTGGTCCGTTGCCCAGCTGTTCAACCATCTCAGTATTAAATTTTTCAGAAATTAGTTAATAGTAGTTGATGCAGATTATATTGGTCAGTTGTGTAATTGAACAGGCTGATATTCACATCAGCTGTACGAGATGCAGTTAGTTAGTTACATTCTCTTTAATAGTTTATGCTGTGAAGTAAGTTTACATCTCTACTGTAATGGAGTATCTTCTTCTTTACTGCCCTCTGTAATTAATCAAAATTCTCTCAGTCTTTTAGTGAAGTCAGTTTAGAGTTAAAACTTCTGTTCTGCTTAATTAAATGCTTCAATTTGAGTTTAAAACACTAATTGCTCATTTCTATATTTCTATCACTCAAGGGACTTATATAAAATCTACCAGGTTCAACCTCATACATAATTGTTAATGGATCGATTAAATTATGAATATCAGTGGTAAAATAGCATCTTTGTTTAGACTAATACCCAGTGAACATTGCATGCATGATTGTTATGCTTAAATATGGGAAAATGTCCAAAAAACACACTTACAAATAAGACATCTCCTAGAATGCATTTGTGATTGTCATTTTCTATATATATATATATATA
>PHNY01077834.1:5344-19438 GCA_003724115.2 Anethum foeniculum
CGAAGCCTTCAAAGTTTCATAGCTTATCTTGTATTGAAGCTTTCATTTGATACTTTGAATCTTTTGTATTCATCGGTGTAAGCAACCCTTCGAGGTTTAATTTCTTAATCTAAGAATTATATATACCCCGGAAACTTTGTGTGTGTGTTTTAAGGTTTATTTTCCGCTGCTTTAGTTTCAAAAAACGAAGAACATACATTCACCCCCCTCTGTATGTACATTTGGACCTAACACATGCAAAAGGGTCCATAGGACTCTGCTCAGAAAACTTGCTTCATTTGATCATGTTGCTCATTTTAGTACCTATTTTGCTGCATCTATATCCTAAAGCTAACTCTTATCTTTGACCATGTTACTCATTTTAGTAACTGTTATTCTGAATATATTTCAAGTAGACTATGGACCACATAGGGCCTGTTTGGCGACCGGCTTATAAGTTACTTATGACTTATAAGCCCGTCACAACTTATTGACGAGTGTTTGTCAACCCAACTTATAAGTTGAGTTTATAACTTATAAGCTGATAAGTTGACAGTTAGCAATGACGTACTTTTTTCCAACTTATTTTCATTTTTTCATTTTTTTAAAAATTTTAATTTTAAAATATAAGTTTTTAAATATTTTCCTAATTTAGAATTCATGAATTAAGATATGTATATTTAATAATTATTTATTTTAATTTATTTAAGTAAAATTTTTTTTGACTTATAAGTAAAATTATTCAAACACTTATATAACTTATAAGTATTTATCAACTTATCACTTATTTAGCACTTATTCATTTTAAATCATAAGTCATTTATTTTAAAATTTCCCAAATGGGCACATAGTATCATTTTATCTATACGTTTGACATTATGCGTTCCATGCAAAATTCACAAAAGAGCTTCAATTTTTGATTTGTTCTAAACTTGATTTTATTGACCTATATCTAATGATACTTTAGTCTTCATCTGGTTTAACTTTGTACATTGTACTTGGTACTACTTAGTTTACTTCCCTCGACTAGTTACTGAAAGATTATTATTGTAAGATAAATAAAAGTTTCTGCATAATTCAGAAACTTCCAGTCTTATTACGTAACTCCTAATCACTATTAGTGATAACATAGATAATTAGACTACAAGGTATTAAATAATCATGTAGAAAATGAAACTGGTATATAAAGAGCACAAGCTAATCACTTGCCAAGTAGTTTTAGGTGTGTTCCTGTATGAAACTTGGAGTAATCATCTTCACGAATATAAATGTCAACGAACTCTCCCTTTTACAGATGTGCTCATGTTTTAGAATTTAATTACATGTAGAATTCAGAAAGCAGCACAAATATTCGAATCTCTTTTGCCAGCCTTGTCTCTCCTAAACAATTTAGTATATAGAGTAGCACAATTATCGCAAAAGTAAAACGGATTTAGTACCTAAATGTTCCAAAAGTTACCCTTCTTAGTTCTATTGATTCTATCATATTAACGACATTTCTGAAAGCTAGATAAGCAGTACCACTCCATCAGTGCTTGTGCAAAAAGAAGATGAGCTGCAAAAATTGACAACAGAAGAAGTAAATATATCAGAAGCATATTGACATGGAAATCATAAAAATTATTTGCGTCATCTGGAAGCATATGCTATAAGATTTCACACTTATTGTGTTTAAAATGAATTTGTGGTGTTAATATGAATATGTTGTGTCAATTCATGTACAACATATAGACTTTGGAGAGGAATTACCAAAGATATATAAACTTTTCTATTTCTTATTTCAGACAAAGTGTCAGCCAATGGTATAAACTAGGTTGACAAGTCAAGGGTAAAGGGCTTACTTAGAATTTAGATTAGTGAGATTCTTGGAAGCGTGGCAGACTCAACTGCTTAAACAACTTTAGGACATGATATTTAGAGGCTGAGTAGAGAACCCCAAGAGCAAATCCATCTTTACGATACTGCATTGACCCAAAAGTTAGCTACATACCGTAAATAATTGTTATTAAGATGTAGGTCTAAAGTAAGAAAACTCGGGAAAAAATACAACAAAAATCAATTACAAGAAAAAGCTCCACCTCCTCCCCAATAATAAATACTTCAGCATCAACCCACTGGGACTTCTGAAAACCAGTCAGCCTTCATTTTCCCTTGTAGCGAGCAATCTAAATCCCCATGAGGATCACAAGCCACTTAAAAGATTAAAGAAGAATGGCGGTAAACAAAATACTAGATTTTTAAAAATACATAAAGGTGTTTAATAACACTAAAAGATACGGTACATCAGTTGAAGTATGAAACAACTTACTGCTCCAAATTTATCTTCTAAAACAGACCTTGGAGAAAGCTTATATTTTCCCCCCACTCTTGCTTTTAATGCTACCTGTAGAAATTAGATACTACTATCAGATTATATAAACAAAAAAAGGGGCAAATTTATGTACTTCTTGTCTTATTGGAAACAAAATGACTGAATATTACTATAACTGACAATTGAATTTATAAATTCAAAGGAATTAGACTAAAAGCAATGCTAGAACATAAAGAATTAAGTAACCTCTTCCCAAGGGATTCATTTGTAGTTTTACTTGGGCTATCAGAGGAATTTAATAAATAAACAATTCATCACATAAGAAACTTGATCTTAACCACAGCACAAACCTTCTATGACTAGTATTAAAACTCACCATACACCCATGTGGCCGTATCAACTTTGTATGAAATAGTTCAAAGCATTTAGCTCAAAAAAGTATCACATGTTAGACATATGTTGAAGAAAAAGGAATATTTTTTCACTCATGCAACTACGGAAAGCAAGGTAAAGTTGGCAAAATAAAAAAAATTCACTTGAAACTAGTGTTCCACATATTTATCATATTCACGTCAAGATCCTCACAAATTAAAATGTGTTATATCATTTTAAAAAGCACACAGAACGCTCCCCAAATTTCCAGATAAACTAGAATGTTAAAGAAAAAGAAAAATCTTAGTCTGCATGCCAAATGCCATTAAGAAACAATAAAATGGAAGATACATCTACATAGTACTAAAGAGCTGAAAGTATAATATGTGATAACATTCCTAAAAGGAGACGCACGTATTGTTTATAATGATACATAAATAAAGAAATTTGCTTCTGTAAGCAATAACTTGCCTGCCCAGCTGTCACATCAGGATCACCAGTCAGTTTAACAGCTTCAACATAATCGCATGACTCAACTTCTGCCTGACCCTCCGTCTCACCATCTTCTTGCCACTGCCCAAACTTTCGTATGAACTGAATAACTTCAGTAACAAGGTAACCATTTGAGGCACTATACAATCCTATGAAAGAAAAATAATTGCATAATCTTTAAAAAACACACGTCTCAAAACCTCGAAGTAACTAATATTAGAAGCAAAAACATTATGATACAAGAATGATACATAAAAGAATTACAGACATAAACAGTTGAAAAATAATATCATCCCGCACAGTACTATTCAAAGGATGTGATAACGCTGTAACTTCTATCTTGTTGAATGTTGTTAAACTGGATAGTACATGTTGTCGATTTACGGCTTGATTGAACATAACAGGCCAGAATTTATCTTGATCTTCTTCATGTACCATGAATACAAATATAGGTTGAAGAATAATATTTTCCACATTAATAGTCCAATTTCAGTAACAAGGAAGCATAATATATAAGCAGCATAAATAAACCTTATTAGGCTTCCCGTTGCCCATGCACTCAGCAATATCAAGGATTACATGGTGTATTGCACGATATCCTTCAAAAACATAGTCACAAGACTGATAATCTTCTTCTTACACAGTCAGACTGAATAAAAAGCAACCTTTTGTCTCTAGCTCAGCTGGCACTCGACGTAACTCTTTCTCAAATTTCCATGTATTTTTCTCTTTTTTATTTCGTCCTTTTATATTTTTAGCTTTTTTCTCTTTAAAGTTGCCGGTAGCACAATTAATCCAGATTGTAATTTGGACTTTGTCATCTCCAATTTTCTTCCTAAATTCATCAAATCCCATATGCATAATGGGGTTTGTAGCATTTAATGGATTCAGTGCAACAAAAAGATTCTCAATTCCCTCAAGTGCAATGTCCTCATTTGATTTAACTACCTGTGCCAACTCGATTTTGGGCATACTTAATCGTTTTAGATCTGGTTCATAATCTATGCCTTTACCATCTTAAGCAACTGCCTTGTGCTTGAAGTAAATAGCCTACAATACATGTACATCTGAGAGGTTCACAACTAATATAGTAAGTAGCCTAAATACTACTATAGTCATGGCCTTCTATATCCATCTATGTCACTTGAAAGAATTCACATGAATTAAACTTGGTAGAGTAAGTCAAAAGTTCAAATATACCTAAAACTATACTCAAGATTATATAGTATGTAATACTCAACCATATGATGTAAAAGCAGCTGTGATTCATGCATAAGATAGGACCATGCTTGGCTTTCAAGTGAAAAGTACCTGATTCTTGTCTTTACTTTCTTCACCACTCGTGACATATAATTTAAACAATGAGGTACCCATCTTGGCGGTTGCAAGTTGCCTGAATCCAAACATTATTGCCAACAGTTAACACTTAACACTACATATATCATATTGCAACTCATGGAATTACATGTCAGAAGCTTCCAAATCAATAAATAGAATGAATCAACTAATGACAGAGTGCACATAAGTAATATGATAGTGAAATTTCAAGTCTGGTTGCCAACATGATGTAGTGGTATGCATCAACAGACAAACTATTGAACAATGAACCATAAACAAAAAAAGTCCAGAATGTGCTTGAGGTGAAACAGATTATTCCCTGTAACTAGAACACGTATTATTTTAGTGTCCATGATTTGTAAAGGAATATTGTATTAGCAAGTAACATTTGATGAGTACTGGTGTTACACTATTTCCACAAAATAAATGCAGAACAAAGTTATTGAGCTTACCAAGGGCTATAACTTCGTGCCAAGTATTTTCCATGATATACGCGTATTTGGATAATGTGACCATAAGGATCTTTACCGTCTTTGGAAACCCCAAACCACCATCCCACCTGGGAAAAAATTATGAAAAAAACCGTTGTTATGTAACATCAGTTAGACATTTAGATGAATCAAACGGTTACATGCTTAATTATCCATGATGTTAGAGAATCCTAGAACAGAACTTTCTCAAACTTAGGATCAAGCTTTTAATCACTTGTAAATTAGCACTACAATACACTACTTCATTGAACTTACTAACTTCTTAAATCAAATACAGTACAGATATTAGCTGCTTGCTTCTTAATCACCATTGATTTTGATTACATAATCAGCATTAAACTGCCTATATAAACATCAAACTGTAATAGGTGAAATATCTTCTACAATTGTCACAAGAGTCTGCGTAAAGAAAGTACGAGGGCGGGATTATTAATTACGGGAAAGATGCAGGTAACAGAAAGAGATTGCAACTATAACCCATCCGTTCATAATTGCATACTTGCATCTTCCTTTTTCAAACATCACAAGACATATATATGCTTAAAAAACCCTCTAAACCAAACATTCAGTTAGGAAACTCAATAAAGATCATAACTTTTTACCAAGTTAACAAATTGTAATTTAAATATACAACTAATATATAAAAATATTGTGCTGCTAGTCTACTACATTTTTCAAACAAAATTAATTTAATTTCCATTCTCATATATATGAGAAGAGAGAGAGAAATAAAAGAGACTGAAGAAACCACGGTGATATATTAACTAAGAAAACAGAGGGAAAATGGTAGATCTTCAATTTAGAATCACCAATAAGGAAAAATGTGGAAATGGTTCAAGTAATAATTTCATTTTTACAAATATCATGTATATTTCTATTGACAAATACACAATGTTCCATAATGAAGATCATATATGTGCTTACACAGTACAAACTGCATCTCAGCTGCATAAGAAAACCATTGCTGATCTTCTATGTATGGGTAAGAGAGTAATTAATTTATTTTATATAAAGATAACATAGAAGGAAATCGCAACCAAAACCCAACTTCACTTGTCACATAATCGCATCTTCTTTGTTATAACATTGCAAATGGACACTTACATATGCCCAACCTGAAACCCGTTGCACAACTAATCAAATATCACTAACATGGTATAAAATTGTAAACTTCACAAATCAATACACACTACATCATTTATGTGTGAAAATATAAGATAAGAGGGTAACGAAACACACACAAGTTCAACCAACTTCTCTTGGTAGCAACTCAAGTGTATTATATTCATGTATTGCATTATTATTATTTGATTATAATAATCTTTGATAAATATATGGCAGGGGGAATATACAAGAGACAAACGTTACTTTTTTGGTGAAGTGAAAAAGAAAAACCCTAGTCTCATCTTTCTCTCTCTCACACATATACATACAAGATACATAGATCCTTTTGGTGAATTGAGGTGCTGGTCATTGTTGAGCTCTATCGTACCTGTAAACGGAATTGTCTCTGAGCTGTTTTATCCTGAAAGTGATATTGTTGTAACCCATTACAACGTAAGTGGGGCAATAATCTCTTCAAGAACTGTCAAGTCTTCTCGAGGGCTTGGCGACTCAGCTGATTCTCTGATTTTGATAAAGATACAATATAGCTAAGTGATTTCCTCTATACTCGTTTCAATACAATCACTAATTATATGTTTTGTTTCGACCTTTTTATTTGTTTTGTTATTGTTAATTGCATATAACTGCCCTATTGTTGCGCGTTTAGTTATAATTCCCAACAATCTTGAAGAGATTATTGTTATATTCTTTTAATTAGCAAGATGGTTAACGAAACTGAGACTCATGTTAATGTTACTAAGACGGTTGATACCAGTTCTGGTGGTACTGCTTCCACCATTGATTGGGCTACGTACCGATTTCCACAGCATATTAATTTATCGGGTATGCCTGATAAATTCAGTGGAGAAGCTTCTTTTTCTCGCTGGCAGAAAAAGATGAAGCTCTGGTTAACGATAAAAGGTCTATGGCCGGTGGTGCAGTATGATCCTCCTATTGTGGATCCAAAAAAGGCTAAATCTGTTAAGTTTTAGTTTTATGCATTATGGGCTGAAAAGGATGGGGTGGCTAGGGCAACTATTTTTGCAGCTTTAGCAAAGCCCTTGTTCGATGTATATTCATCGGATGCCTATATTGCTAAACTCCTATGGGAGAAGCTGGACCGAACCCATAATACTGATTCTCAAGGTCTTGAGAAGTATTTTATGGCTAGGTTTCTTGATTTCAAGCTGGTGGATATTAAATCCATGACTGAGCAGGTACATGAGTTTAAGATGTTGGTTCATGCTTTGGGGGAGTCTGGAATGGACTTACCTGAAAAGTTTAAGGTGATGGCTGTGATTGAAAAGCTCCCTAAGTCTTGAGAGGAGTTTGTTCTCTCCATGAAAAGACAGAAAGGAGAGATCACATGGACAAATCTTATGTTGGACATCTCTGTGCAGGAACAACACAAGTCAAAACAGGGACATACGATGCCTGTTGAACATGGGAGTAGCTCGAAGGTGAATGTAGTGATTGTAAGACAGAAAAGGAAATCTGTCACTAAGAAGGATAACACTAAGCTTAAAACTGACAAGAACAAGGCTAAGAAACCAAAGACAAACAAACCATGTTGGTCTTGTGGACAGGTTGTTCATTGAAGCAAGGACTGTCCGGTAAAGTAAGCTAAGAAAGCTGTGGTGGTTGCTCAAGCAAATACTGTGCTTGGTCTTGGAACCACTAGTGGGTCTGTAGCTAACATGGTTGTTGGTGAGGTTGTTGCCTCTGAAGCCAATGGCGGGTATGTTACCTACAACCCTGTACTACTTTCCACTTATCTGTCTCATCAATGGTTGATTAATACTGGAGCTAATGTGCATATTTGTGCTGATATTACGCTCTTTGTATCTTATCAACAGAGTCATGAAGTGACAGTGACAATGGGGAATGCTAGTGCTGCTCAAGTGCTCAGAATAGGAAACATGGACCTGAAGTTCGCTTCTGGGCGTATTCTGTCTCTCACTAGAGTGCATCATGTTCCTTCAATTCGTAGAAATATAATAAGTGGAAGCTCTTTAGTTAAGAGTGGCTTTAAACTTTTTTGAAATATTATAAAGTAGTGATTACTCATACTGGTGTATTTTTCGGCAAGGGTTACTTGTCTGACGATTTATTTTTGATAAATGCTGAGTCCGTTTTGGGTAGTTTTATTAATGATAGTGATAATTGTGTACAGTCATCTGATTTGTGGCACTTATGACTTGGTCATTTAAATTTTGGTGCTCTAAAGAATATGAAGAATTTAGAGTTGATTCCAGAGCATGCCATTGTTAAGAAATCTTAATGTCAAGTATGTGTGACTGCAAAACAAACAAGGAAACCTTTTCATAATGTTTTTAGGGATTCAGAATTGTTAGATTTAGTACACTCTGACATATGTGAATTCGGTAGTGTGTTGACTAAGGACCATTATAGATATTTCATTACCTTTATGGATGATTGTAGTAGATATTGTTATGTTTACTTGCTTAAACATAAGGATGAAGCACTATATAAATTCATTATGTTTAAAAATGAAGCTGAAACACAAACTGGCAAAGTACTTAAATGTTTGAGATCTGATAGAGGTTGTGAGTATACGGGTACCTCGTTTAATGAATTTAGCGCAAGCAATGGTATAGTTCATGAGGTGACTTCACCATACACACCTGAGTCTAATGGGGTGGCAGAGCGAAAGAACAGAACTTTTAAAAATATGATTAACAGTATGCTAATTAATTCTAGGTTGCCTAAATACATGTGGGGAGAAGCTTTGAATACGTCTTGCCATATTCTAAACAGAGTTCCTCTGAAACACATGGATAAGACACCATTTGAATTATGGAGAAAGCATAAAGCTAGTTTGAATTATGGAGAAAGCATAAAGCTAGTTTGAATTATCTCCGTGTGTGGGGGTGCCTTGCAAAGGTGCTTGTCCCTGAACACAAAGGAAAGAAACTAGGACCAAAGACTGTTGACTATATCTTTCTGGGCTCTCTTGAGACCACAACCGCAATGAGATTTTTAGTAATAAAATCTGACATAGATGGTATTGTGGCAAATACGATAGTTGAGTTTCGTGATGCAACTTTCTTCGAGGATGTGTTCCCTATGAAGATTGGTATACCTCAGGGTAATTCTGATGATGATCTCACTCACACATCGAGTTCTATTCCTGATCATGTGGAAAAGATGACAAATGTGGGGGAGGATCCTGGTAGTAGCTCTACTCCTAACGAAGTAGAGGAACCTAGAAGGAGGAAGCGTGCAAAGGTAGTCAAGGACTTTGGAAGTGATTTTATCACTTACAATTTCGAAGATGAACCTTTAACTTTTCGTCAGGCCATGGATTCTTCGGAGTCAAAGCACTGGAAAGGCGCTGTGAAGAGTGAGATGGACTCTATTGTTTCTAACGGAACATGGGAGTTAGTTGACCTCCCTCCTCGGTGTTCTACTATAGGATGTAAGTGGATCTTTAAGAGGAAGTTGAACCCGGATGGCTCAATAGATAAGTACAAGGCTAGGCTAGTTGCTAAGGGCTTTAGGCAAAGGGAAGGCATTGACTATTTTGATACATACTATCATGTTGCCCGAATGACAACAATCCGAATGCTTATAGCATTGGCTTCTGTACATGGTCTTATCATCCATCAAATGGATGTAAAGACTGTTTTTCTTCATGGTGACCTTCAAGAAGAGATTTATATGGATCAGCCTGAAGGATTTGTTACTTCTGGTTACGAGAGGAAGGTATGTAAGTTAGTCAAGTCCATCTATGGCCTAAAACAAGCTCCTATAGACTGGCATAAAAAGTTTGATGAAACTGTTTTAACCTTCGATTTTTTAGTTAGTGAAAGTGACAAGTGTGTCTACTATAAGGTTAGAGAAAATGAATGTGTAATGGTGTGCCTATACGTGGATAATATATCGTTGTTTGGAACCAATATATATTAATAAGACAAAGATTTTCGTGGAGAAGCACTTTGAAATGAAGAATATGGGTGAAGCTAGTATGATTCTTGGGATCAAGTTGACTCAGTCAACTGATGGAATAACCATGTCACAGTCTCATTATATAGAAAAATCTATACTTGAGAAGTATGATTATTCAAATTGTAGAATCGCTAGTACACCAAATGATTCAAAAGTTGCTCTTGTTAAGAATAGTTCAGGTGTACCTGTGTCTCAGTTGAGGTATTCTCAGATTATTGGGAGTTTGCAATATCTTGCTAATGTCACTAGACCAGATATTTCTTATTCTGTGTCTAAGTTGGCTAGATATACAAGCTTTCCGAACAAGACTCATTGGGAGGCTTCAGATAGAGTTCTTAGATATCTCAAGGGAACTATTTCTCTTTGTTTGCATTACCGGAGATTTCTGGGGGGTACTCGAGGGGTACAGTGATGCAAGTTGGATAGCTAAGAAATCCAGTTCCAATAAAGTGACTAGATATGTGTTTACTCTTGCGGGTGGAGCAGTGTCCTGGAAGTCTTCTAGACAGACATTGATTACTCGATCTACTTTTGAGGCTGAGTTGTGTGTATTGGATGCCACTGGGACGGAGGCCGAATGGTTACATGGACTGATGTCAATGTTGCCTGTAGTAAGCAGACCATTTCCTGCCATTTCTGTTCATTGTTATAGCCGTACAACTATCGACAAGATCAGAAGTGTGAAGTATAATGCTAAAATAAAGAGACACATCCAAGTTAGACTTAAGTCTATAAGGGGTCTTGTATCTGATAAGATTATTGCTATAGAGTTCACAGGAACTCAGAATAATATAGCTGATCCTTTGACTAAGGGGCTTGAGCATGCTGTAGTCCTTAAGTCGAGGTTGGGGATGGGACTGATAACCCATCATGGTTCATCTACAGCGGAAACCCAATACATCTGAGAGGAGATCCCTCGAAGTGTATTCAATGTGGTAATAACAAGTTGTAAGGATGAATCTATAGTACCTTTACTGTATATATTTAGATACTCACGTATCTGAGTTTATCCCCTGAAAACCTTAAAAGGTACTGAAACTGCTAGTATAGCAAGAGTTTATAGAACTCTGAATGGGGTCAAGTCTTAAGACGAGATGTTAGCAGTACATCTTTGGAGATGCCCAGCTAAGCGAATGTAATTGTGAGGTCACAATTAGAGGAAAGAGTTATTCCTTGAAGCATTCGACGAACAGGATCAAGACATGACCATAATGTCTCAAAGCCGTAGATCAGCACCATAGCCTTTGACTTGCCGTCGTCTATGGAGTGTGGTTACACCAAACGGATAGAGATTCAAGGTGAAACATTCCATCTATGTCCGGTAGCCATCGAAGTAGGGGACTTAGGAGGATTCAAGCCCGGGAGGGTACCGACTCTGAAAAACAAGTCATGATAAATCTGATATGCATTTCTGTATGGATTTGTGGGGGATTGTTAGAAAATGAAAAGTTCAAGTCATATTTTATATATGTTCTTGATGGAATTACCGGAAACTAACGAGTGAAGGTTTTTCCCTGTTATAAGGGCGTAAACTTTTATATTTGGATCTAAGACATTTTCTTAGTGTAATCCATAAAGAAATGAGAGAAAAGTTGCTTATTTGTATAAATATTATTTTTGTTTAGTTGACAAGTGAGTTGTGATTTCTCTTGATATGCTCGAGCCTTGAGCCTTGGTTCAGGGCCTGTGAGTTAGAAAAAAAGTACTCTATGTTCCTGTCAGGGGACCTGAGAGTAGGTTCAGGACTTGTGAGTCTGAAATAGAGGACTCTCTGTTCATGTCAGTGGACCTGAGGGTAAGCTCAGGGCTTGTGAGTCAAAATTAGGGACTTTCTGTTTGGCTCAGGGCTTAGCTCAGGTCTTGAGCTGAAAAAACACTATAAAGCTCAGGGGCTAACTCAAGTGTATTACTAAAGTTATATTCATGTATATTTATAAATAAGTATATTATATATTTTATTATATATTGATATCTAAATGAGGATTATTATTATTATTTTATTATAATAATAATATACTCTTGATAAATATATGATATGGGGAATATACAAGAGACAGACGTTTCTTTTTTGGTGAAGTGAAAAAGAAAATCCCTAGTCTCATATCTCTCTCTCTCTCTCTCTCTCTCTCTCTCTCTCTCTCTCTCTCTCACATATACATACAAGATACATAGATCCTTTTGGTGAATTGAGGTGCTGGTCGTTGTTGATCTCTACCGTATCTGTGAACGGAATTGTCTCTGAGTTGTTTTATCCTGAAAGTGATATTGCTTCAATCCCTCACAGCGTAAGTGGGGCAATAATCTCTTCAAGAACAGTCAAGTCTTCTCGAGGGCTTGGCGACTCAGCTGATTCTCTCATTTTGATAAAGATACAATATAGCTAAGTGATTTCCTCCTTGCTCGTTTCAATACAATCACTAATTGTATGTTTTGTTTCGACCTTTGTGTTTGTTTCGTTATTGGTTGATTTGCCGATTCTTGTTAATTGCATATAACTGTCCTATTATTGCGCGTTTAGTTATAATTCTCAACAGTAAGCATAAATTATACATTTATATAACAAATTTGCAGCCATATCTTTAGAATCATCATTAATCTTTCATTATCAGTATAAAACTGTTAGCGTAAACATAAATTACACATAAATAATTGGTTCAAACACTTATGAGTCCTGAATTAACATCGGAATCATCATTTTTGCAGCTGTGAGTCGGAGAAGTGCTACAAATACATAAGAGTAACAAGGAGAAGACATTATATGTGAAATTTAAGCGTATAAAACAAATATTAGAGCTTATTGAAGTGAATAACCTCGAGTTAGGGTTTCCGGAGGATCGCGATGAAGATACAGTGGCGTTACGCGGCGGAGATTAAGACGCCATCTCAAACTCGAGAGGTGCAGAGTGTATTTTGGAGAGAGAGAGAGTGTGTTTGTTTCCGGGGGGAGAGAGAGAGGTGTATTTTTGTAACGTGTTGGCTACTCTACAGTTTATATAACAGAATAAGTAACAGTGTGCGGGTGTGTGTGAGGAGGAGGAGGATAACGGAAAACGCTCTGCTCGTGACAAAGTGATGGAAGTGTCTTTTGGAGGGAAAAGATATGTGTGGGTCCGCAACAACACGTAGAAACCTGTAGTACCGAGGCTTATATTGGTCAATCAATTTCCATACAATTTTTATTTTATTTATTTTTTGCTAAATTCCATTTTTAATTTTGTACACAACTTTAAATAAAAAAGGAATACAAAGTCTTGATATATAAAATGCTACTCTTTTTTAAATTATTTATATAAAAAAGTCCTTGCTATTTCTATTAACTTTAAATTTTGTATTAAGGGATTCCCGGGAACATACATCCTTTGTAGAATAAATTCTAGATCCGCTATAAGATATTTAAATATATAGTTTGAAATAATTGATTATTTTAATTTTTTTACGCATAACTTACTAAAAATAAAGAATTTGGAAAAGTATTCATGAATGTTTTGAGATATGATCAATTTAAATGAAATAATTCATGTTAAGGAAAATATAATATAACAATAATCTCGAAAATTGTGTATTAACTCAAACTTTTAGTTAGTCTAGTAATATTAGTGCAAATATTTTGACTGTGATAAATTAATTATACTACTTTATATCCCGTGCAATGCATGGGTTGCTTTTAATATGTTAATCAAAATTTGAAAAATTATTGTATTTATAAATAGATTTTATTTAGAAAAAATATGGTAACATTATAAATGGTTCTAGATATGTGTTAATAATTGAAAATACAGTATAATAAATATTTATTCGTGTGTCTATAAAAGGTAATAAGTTTTAATTACAAAGGTAAAGTCTTTTTATTTTATTTTATTAAAAAGAGTTGCACGTGATATTTTTGGAAAAAAATGTATTTTAGTTGGAAAAAATAGAAAAGGTAACATGTTGTATTTGAAAAAGGTAGTTGGTTTATATAAATATTAGGACTAACAACATTACTTTAAAATAAATAAGTCATAAAAATAATTAATTAAGGGCAATTAAGTAAAAATA
>PHNY01077840.1:10801-21849 GCA_003724115.2 Anethum foeniculum
ACATAGTAATTGTATCAAGTTCATGGTACGAATTTGAATATAATGAAATTAATTCATAATACCAAAAAGATTGCATCAGACAACTATTTTATTCGGCTGTTTGAATCCAAAGAAGACATAAATACATCCAAATCTAAGCAATATCGATAAATATATGCTAACCAGAATTGATATCAAGAACCAAAAAAATCTCCAGATTCACCATGCATTTAAACCATACCAATAGAACATCTCGAATAAAATGTTGCCTAAAGAGTTGTCAACCATTGACACATCATCATATATAATAATTTTTATTTTATCTTTCATCCATATCACTTTTAGCAATTATTTTTTAAAATCTACTCCACTATTTGGCAACTTAAAAAGTTTCCAATGTGGCACCCTAGATAAATTAGAGAAACAATACAACTTTTTAGGGAAGCTATATAAATGGGTAGAGGTAAGGATACTTTTTAGGAATTATATGTGTTTTAACTACTTTAGGAAGTTGCCAACTTTTAGCATGGTTGGCAATTTCTTGGCAGCTATACAACTCCAATAGGTTGGCAACCTCTAAGCAGCCCCTACCGGAGATGCTCTTAGATGCTAAATTACCAGGCAATAAGATCTCTTCAAGGATTGTTATACGTTAGCATTTTCTTTCATACAGTTGTGTACTATATTTCTCATTTCTATTCTGTCCAGATTCTCCTTCGATATTTTCTATCTCGCTCAATTCAATCTGGTTATGGCCGTGAGTCAATCTGTTTGTACAAGTTAGAAACACGTTTGTGTTAACATGTTTTTGTGAGTCAATCATGTTGATTTTGGATTAGTGATAAGTTATTTTCTATGATCCAGGGTTTCAGCAATTGTGATTTTTAATAAGTTGACTTCATTTTTTATGTTTCCTAATATTTACACAAAACTTGGGCATATAATAGGATTGTAAAATAAATTACTAAGCCAAATTGTAGAAATTATAAATAACAACATATTTGAGAAAAGAAAGGTGGGACTGTGGGAGCACATGCTTACCAAGAAGAGTTCCTAACAAAATCTCTACCGGGGTAGATACGGGAAACCTAAATATACTCTTGGGTTGGGTTATTGCCTAGTTGGTACAGCGGGAGCCTATAAGGATTACTGCATCCTGATTTCAGATCTTTCTATTAGGATTATTGCATCCTGATTTCAGATATTTCTATTACTTGCTACAACCCACTTCATTTATTAAGTAGATGAAACCATCCTAGTTTTTTAAAGTTGACAAATTCCTATATAATAAGAAAAGATTTATGGGTGAACGACCTTCCTTTGAAATTTATAGTACTCTCTTATATTATGTGTGCACTTCTGTGTTGTTTCAGGATCTATCTGTGCACAAGGGGCGACTTACATGTCTCTAGTTGTATCTCCATGTTTCTATTAAAATGTAGTAGTCCTAATTCCTTCCTACCTAAAGACCCCCTCATAAGTTTCGTTAGTATATACTACAGCTGATGTTGTAATTGAAAAATGGTTGCACATAAAATAGGACAATAAGTGAGTAAAGCTAATTACAACAAAAGCAGATTAGCGAAATGCCAAAATTACAAAGAAACAATAGAAGCAGGTGCCCGAGGACTGTTATGTCTATCCGTAAGATGTACAAGAGACATACAACCACATTAATGCCATCAAGCAAATCTCAGAAAACAATCATTATAAATTTAGCAGTTAAAGGATCCATCAAGTAAATCTCAGAAAACAATCATTATAAATTTAGCAGTTAAAGATTTGCCATAAATTTTATTCTTCTAGCCAAACTGATATGTTCCTTATGCTGCCACTGTAATTTCAGAAGCATTATCTATTTATAATATCAAGGTCCACATCTCATGGTAGTTAGATATTAGAATATACTTGACCGCAGTTTATATTTATTCATATAGGGTGACATTTAAGTTTTCACTCTCACAAAGTATGACTATGGGACTGAAAGGAGTTGGAAACTACACAAGGAAATATAATAGCTAACAATCATAATCCAAACGACCAAGATTTCTTCACTGGCTGTATAATCTATGCTTTACTAGGTTTCCACCATATAACGCATTGCACACATTCCTATCGACAAAATCGGTGTGACACCATGTGATTGTGTATTACCTTCTCATGTATCATATTCAAAAGTGCTTATTTTTAGAGGTTTAGATCTTGTTTAGGTCATTACCGAAACTACTTGCAAATATCATCACAGTTACAGAGCAAGATGGAAGAGAGTTTACCAAAGGAAGCTTTGGAGTCGAAAGTAGCTACTTTACAGCAAATAAAAAACAAATTAGCAAGAAATCGACAAAGCTAGTTTATACTAGTTTCTTTGAGTGCTAGCTGCTGACCTTGAGACTTTCTCTCGTACAGAAAATACAGGTGGTATGTGATTTGAATAGTTACAAACTACTGGTACAAAAGCTTCAGAACTGCTTTCTTTTATTTCTGAATAATTTCTCTCTTTGTGTGTATGCATAAATGAGAATTAAACATATCACTCCAGGAGTAGCAAGAGACGCCCATGGAATTGGTGGATCTGAGAAGCAAACAAGTGATGCCTCCACATCTTGAGAAGCGGCATACACCAGAGAATGGATAGAATATAGATCATGGTCGGAAGACTTTACAAAATACAAAGCCATCTCAAAGTCAAAATGTGATAATGCAGATACTGCTTTATCCAGCTTGTACTTGAACAAATTCCACCTCTGTATAAACTCAGCATGTTGATTCTGTTTAAGAAGCTTTCTTTCCCCACCATGTGCTGCTATCGAGTCAAGAACATCAATAGCACTTGTAATGCTGTAATTTAATGATGTGAGAAGAACGTTCCTCCTAGCTGCATCTTTCTGTACAAAAGATAGTGAAGTGATCTCTGAGAATGGTCCAAATGGTGTCTGCCCAACACTCCACGTATAGTCTACCAAAGTAGTATTGTGTCTAGGGCTCCACAACAAATGTGTAGGCGACACTCCCCACATACTCTGCAAAATTGAACCAACAAGCGGTCTCTCTAATTCTCGAGTCTGTGTAAACACATGACGTCCATTGCAACTATAATCACTCACAGTCTGTGTGTTCTTTGTTCTAACAGCAATAACCATATCTTTAAACGCAACAGACTGATGATACCGATCAAGTAACAAAATATTACTCGGGTCCAGATCAAATACATAAACAGGAAGAACTCTGCCATAGTCATCCTCAAACGGAAGCTTTGCTAACCTACGCATCTCTTCTCCCGAATCAGACAAAACCTGGTGCAATCGTTTCGAATCCAAATACTCGCTAACAATCAAAGTGTAATTCTCAAACAAGTACCTAGAAGTATATGCAGTAGTCGACCGTGACACAGCAAAAGAACAAACTGCACACTCTTGTAAACTAACTTCATAATTCTTAAATTTCAATGACTGATCACCTAACAACAATCCACCATCACGAACCTCATCCATAAAAGTACTCTCAATCAACTTCAAATCAAGCCCTTGACTATCCTTATTATTCGAATGTATATGAATTATCTGAACAAGTAAAGAATTCTCAAACGGAACAGGAATTCTCAAAGAGGGCACAAGAAGTACCTGATAAGCACTCCAAATCAGTGAAGCCAAGTCAGCCAACAATGCTTTCTGCGACTTCGGTCTTCCATGTAAAGCTGCCAGAGGATGAAACTCTCCTCTAGGTAAAACCCCATCACCCGACAAAGCCGGACCATAATCCACAGGTCCAGCAGCTAAATCGATCCACAAGTACCTATCTTTCCCAGTCCAAACACTACCCAAACACTTAGTAAACGCAGGCGAAGACTCCCCATACCCATAATTATAAGCATAAGTCTTTGTTTGGGCACCTAAGTTCATCAAATATATATAAACCCCTTCATGGGGTTTCTGTTTTTCGAAATCTTTCTTGACAATTTCATCTACAATCGTATATTCTATCGAAACCAACTGAGACCTTAACGAAGACGGGGTTTTCAAGATTTCATCTTTAAGGGCATTAGACAAAAGATTAGACAAGGAAGAAGGTGAATGTGATATATCTATATGCAATGAATGTGATATAGATAAATGATGGGTTTGATGTGAAAATGGAGCTATGATCTGAAACTTATCTGAAGTAATAGCTGCAGATATAAAGTTTGCCAGGAGAGTGGAAGATGAAGATGGGAAAGTGGAGCCCACGAGCTTGACAGTGATGGGGATGTTGAGTTTTAGAGAGAGAAGAGAGGAGAGAGATGGTGGGGGGAGAGAGGGGAGGGAGAGAGATTTCTTGATGTGAGGTGGGAGAGAGATGAAAGAATCATTGGTGGCTTTTGGGTCAAAACGAGATTGTTGGGAGAGGAATGAATCTAAACCTAGAATTGGGGCGGCGGTGATTGTGGTGGTGATTAGGAGTATGTGGAGGAGTACGGCGGTGATGGTGGTGGGTTTGATCATTGTTTGCCCACTAGGGTTTTGTTTACACAGAGAGAGAGAGAGAGAGAGACAGAGATTGGGGGAGAGAGTTGAGTCTTGTTTTGTTTGTTTACTTCTTGTGAATGGAGTGGTAAATTTTTGGTACAAAGATTACTGTGCGGTAAAATAATTGTGTGTAGTAAAATGGGACTTCCACATGACTTGTATAAAAAAATGTATACACTCCTCTACAGTCTACACCACAGGTGGAGTCATGGTTCTTGGAATATTGCAATTCTGAATTTTTGTTTGGCTTTTTTGATGCTGTAAATACTGTAATTTGGCAAGTAATATTTAGTTTTGTAGAATTAATATTTCCTGTATACAATATTGGAAAATTAAGGAGGGTTTTTTTTCTTTGTTGTGCTTTGTTTGAGATGATTTCATGAAACTAGGGTCTTTAACTGGAAAATTTTGAGTCAGTGTATCATAATTCAGTCAAGCTAGCGCCACTAAACCAGCTAAATATAACATATCAAATTCCAGGAAGATGCTAGTCAAGGTCACCACACTTACTTCTAAGGAGATGAAGCCACCGAGAGAGATCATTAGAGACATCAAGCATCTCAAATAAGAGCCAAAAGGGTAAAACATTAGTTAAACTGGTGCCGCGAAGAGATAATTGAGGATTGAAAGCATTTCAATGAATCTAATGTAAGAAACATTAGGTAATACAGGAAAAAGAATATCAAACCATGGTTAGCAACCATAGAACATATTCTTTACTAGAAGAACAAGATAGAGCATGTAAAAAATTATTTGTCCATACAAATAAGTTATTCGCTGCTTGTATCACTTTCACAACAAATGTCTTCCCAACTTTTATACAGCCCCGTGGATTTCTCTTTGTCCTTGATGGATTTAGTAACTGAACTGATGCCCTTTTCACTTAAAAACTCTCGAGATACAGCTAGCATTGTTGGCCGAAGCTTTGGTCTGAAGATAGACATGCTGATGCTAGATTGAGAACCATAATGATGTCTTGTTTTTGTTCATATGTTGGATGGGGAAGGCGAGAGTCCAGAACTTCAAGTGAAATGTTTCTTTGAGCAGGCAGAGAAGACTCTAAAGTTGACAGAAGCTCTCCTGGATGCCTCCCAGTCATAGTTTCTAGCGCCACAACCCCAAAGCTATATACATCGCATTTTTCATTTACCTGCATGGTGTATGCAAGCTCTGTAGAATTGATGGGCGTTAACAATAAAAAATTGACAATGAGAAAACCTGGGAAGAAATATAAGAACTAGAGAAAATGATTTGACCTGGAGCAATATAGGCGCAAGTGCCTGCAAGGATGGTTTGGTTAGAAGAATCAGGGCTTAGCAATCTTGCTGCACCAAAGTCAGCGACAAATGCCACAGTTTGGAGTTCAACAAAATGTTATTGCTTGATATATCACGGTGCACCATAGGCAGAGGACAGTCGTGATGCATATATGATAATGCCAGTGCTATCCCTTTAACAATATCCACCCTTTTGTTCCAATCTAATTTGACTGCTTCAGCATCATCTCTCAAAGCACAAAATAAGCTTCCATTTTCCATGTACTCGTAGATAAGAAACATGCATTGATTGTGCAAGCAGAATCCATAAAGTTTCACAATATTCTTGTGCATTACATTTGTTAATACTTGCACCTCATTCCTGAAACTCTTGCCAAAAGCTGGATCCTCGGCTTCTAACCGGTGAAGTTTTTTGACGGCCACTACTTTCCCATTTGGCAACCTCGCCTCATATACACTGCCATAGCCACCAGTTCCAATGCAATATCTAAAATCAAAGTCATTTGTTGCTTTGATGATATCCTTATATGCAATGTTTCCATCAAAATTCCATACTGAAAAAACATCTCCATTCTCCATATCAATTTCCACACTTTGATTTACTGCAAACCTACGCCAGCAAAATAATACCAGAGCAAGCACAGCGAATGTCATGGAAATAGAGATAGGAAGAACAATGTAGAGAGTGTTCAGGTCTCTCTTTCCCTTTTTGTCTTCTCTGATGTCATTGTTACCTTGGCTGCCTGTAAAATTCTTTTGGCAGGTCTTTACAAAATCCAGAGCATTATGGGTGAAGTCAAATGAGGACTCCTGGCACAAGTAGCAAAGACAGGAAGGAATTGTGCCGTATAAATTATTTGATGAGAGGTTGAGAAACAGCAAGTGCGTCAAATTCACAAGTTTCTTAGGTATGGATCCGCTTAAGTTGTTACTATCTAAAGATAAGTGAATCAGAGAGTTGCATAATCCAAGTTCATCAGGTATATTTCCATTATGCAGATTCTTGGAGAGATCTAGATGCTGGAAGTGACAATATCTAAATACTGGTATGTTTCCTGCAAGCTGGTTTGAGTGTAGAATAAGAGTGCGAAGATTGGAAAGCATGCCAATCTCAGGTGGTAACAAACCATCAAACTGATTCAAGGAAAGGTTAAGAAAGTTCAGAACACTTAAATTACCAATGGAGGGAGGAATTGGACCAACGAGCTTGTTATTAGTGAGACTTAAAAATTTCAATTTTGTTAACTGCATGAGTGTTGGAGGAATGGATCCATTCAACTTGTTCCTGCCAAGTTCCAAGTATATTATATTTTTTAAGCGACCTAACGATGAAGGAATTGGACCATAAAGCCTATTACCATTTAAACTCATACTTACAATATTATTCAGGTTACCTAGTTCAGGAGGAATGAAGCCTTGCAATTGATTGTAAGCAAGATCTAGAAGTGTCAGCTTTGTTAGATTACCTAGAGCCTGAGGGACTGAACCATAATATTGACTGCGACTAAGCCTTAGCACGCTAAGACTTCTTAAATTGCCTAGCTCTGATGGTAAAGTGCAATTGAAAGGATTGGAACTTATGTCCATGTAGTTGAGATTTGACAAAGAACCCAATGTTGCAGGAACTGGACCTGTGAGATTGTTTCTTCGGAGAACAAGACTAACCAACTTGGTCAAATTTCCCATTTCCAAAGGAATGGGACCTTTGAGTTGATTGTCTCCAAGGTTCAAATCAGCCAAACTATCATTTAAAAGTGCCAAAGTAGGTGGAATTGAACCTGTAAAAGTGTTTCCATCAACGTGAAGATGTGTCAAATGGATCAATGATCCAAAAGACAAGGGAATTTGGCCGACAAAGTTGTTTCGACCCAGATCCAAAAAGGCAAGATTCTTAAGATTATATCCCATCTGCGAGGGGATAAAACCACTAAGATAATTATCAGAGACGTCAAGCCATGTCAGCTGAGTGAGGTTAGTCAAGAAAAGAAGTAGCTGACCTGTGAGAAGGTTCTGTGAGAGATCAAGATAGGTGAGTTTTGAAAGGGTGCCACTTAGATGACTGAGGGAGCTCCCGTTGAGACTACAGGACCGGAGATTTAGGCTTTCAAGGCTTATAAGAGTCGAAAAGTTGAGATTTCCGAGTTCAAGTCCTACATAGAGGCCACTCAAATTTATTCTAGTGACACTCCCCACGCCATTGCAACTGATGCCTTTCCATGTACAATGATAAGTATTTACAGGAGTATTGTATTTTCCCCACCAACCACTCTCAAGTAGAGCTTGCGCCTCTACTGAAGGATGAGTGGATTTGATATGTGAAGCCATATTACTGACCACTAATGTGCAAACTAGTGCTGAAATAATAACTGAGAAAGACATCATGCGCAATTGTTACTGATAAATGTAACGGGTTATGCATGCTCAGATTGCCAAAAACCCAAGTGAGTCAAAGTTTAGAAATCTACAGAGATGGTTTAAGCTTCTTAGATTGACTAACAACGGATGTCTTATATATTACTACTATTTAATATTTTATACACTCATTTTCGGATCACAATTGTTACAGGTTAAATAAATTTGTTAATGAAGATATCTTTGTCTACTTGCTGCATTATTATTAGTATATAGTTTAAAAATGTCACTAGCATACAATTTATGCATGTCTTTCTTGTGCAGTTTGCAACAGGTTCATTGAAAATTTTTACACATGATCGAATCTATTGGTTGCTCTGAACAGTTTATTTGAATAAGATGACAGGCAACTGGTCAAGCTAAGTTAAGCAGTTGGCTTTACAGTTTACAAACACAACCTTGTCAACCAAAGAAGTTTACAGATACTCGCTGCTTAGTTGCTTGTATAAATAATTAACCTTATTAATGCCAGCTCATTCATTCTCAAGGGCCTAGATCCGATCATCTCTGCAATGACATGATTCCACTCCGACCATTCTGAATAAGAGAATTGTTTAATATATGACAAATATTCACTGCATCTTACACATGCTGAACGCCAACTCATTTATCCCCAAGAACTTAGATCTCATTATATGTGCAGAGACTAATTCACTCTCTATATATAATTATGCAAGCAAATTACTAAGTTTAAGTTGGTTGAGAGGTCCTAAAAGTGTTAAGATAGCAATCTAGTGGTTGCTCCGCATATTCAGCTTGCTCCAGATCATGAAGCAGTTTGTTTAAATAAAGAATATGACAGTAAACTGGTCTCAATCTAATTAGTTGACAAATTCTCTGTGATATTTGCTTGCAACGCACACTTGAACTTGTTAACGCCAACTCATTTATTCTCAAGAACCTATATCTGATTATCTGTGCAAGACTAATTCAATAGTATAAACAAAGGATTATATTCCAACTCTATAGGTGTTCTGACCCTGGATTTGGCAACTACCATCGGTCACTACCAGAAATCCGTATTCAGATATAAAACTGGGTGTGTGAAAGAAGGTACTGACTACTGGTATATTCGCTGATAGAAATTTTGACAATTACTTGTCACCTAAAAGATTTACTAATGTTGCAAAACATGTTTTGTGATGCTAAATATTTAGCCTATTTGTCAACAAAGTGTATTGTTTGTATCCGTTAATGTCAAAATGTTAACAGGTTTTTGCTTCTCTTTTCGTCTTTCCAATTTACATTTAACAGTTTCAACATCATAGCTTAGGACATGATATACTTAATTTCCATCATCAACCAAGATCGCCTCATAAATTGAGTTCGAGTTTGTTGAAGAATGTATGATTATATCAAGCTAGAGGCCAGGAGCTAAGTGTTATTTTAATTTCTAAATCTAACAGACTTTGAGGATCTTAAGATTTTTTGTTTTTCTTCTCTCTTTTTTTTCTTCACCAAACACTACATAAGAGTATAAAGTTAATAATCCACTAAAATTTAAGACACCCAGTACAACAGTCCACTACACAACTTCCGCAAGATTTTACTAGTTGAAAATTAAATACGCAATTTAGTGGGAAATATATTGTGGCAAAGTTAATTTTATGCATCACGCGATTATTTGTATTCAAAATTATAGTTATTATTAGTAAGGAATCTTAATACTCTTTCTGCATTACAAACACTAAAATACAGATTTTTGTTATTAAAAAAATAATAATAATTACGCATATTTGAGAAAGTTGCCCATGGTGCAGGTTGAACAATTTGTTTCTGGCAACTTGCAACTATCAAAAGACTGTCTTGGAATACATTTACAGCAACATTATGCCTCAAAAGTTGGTTTAGAAATATTAATGATGCAACTAAAATATGAAGACAGCACTTTTCATGCACCTGGACTCCTGGTTCTAAGCCACACACTCAGATATCAGGTTTCATATCTCCTGTTCCCTTAACCTTGTGTATGCAAAAAATAGGGGCATAGTGGAACTTCAGAGCACAAATGATTCATATTTACCGTCAATCAGGAATGCAGACAAAAATAAAAACCTGTTGCTCAACCGATAAGCAGAGTCTTTCCACCTCTTTTTCGTAAAAAGATTTGTCTAGCATCTGACTCTCTCCATATGATCACTTGGCAAAAATGGACTGATAACGAGGATATTTTTCTATGACACCACGAACCTACAACGAGAAAGTAAAGAGAACGTGAGCCATTAACTTGAATTATTACTCATGAAGTAAAAGATAATAATCAAAATCAAATAGATGTGACTTTGAAACTCGAATAGATGTGACATTGAAACTCAATATAGGCATGCCTGATCAATATTCTCGCTAACAGCAAGTTCTTCATGCAGAGAAGCCAAACAACAACATAATTGAAGTAAATTTAATAGCCCGCCTTATTGAGTAATGTGCATCAAGACAATCGTGGTTAGGCCTTATGTGATTCTTAGATTATCATGCACAATATACAAGATAACAACATAATTGAATATATTGAACCAAATCAGTGTCACTTGCCATCATGTCTGCAGTTACCTTTAGAAATCAACAAAATTATTCAACAGAACTGCTATAAGTAGAATTCGCAACCAATATTTTTGAACCTTATGAAAACTAATGAGATAAACCAATCATATATACCTGAAGACAGAGGCATCATTACAGCTGAGGAACCTCATACACCTCGATACAAAATAACGGATGTCGTGTATTATCAAGCTAGCTTGCACACCGTGCTTTGTTTGATAACTTAAAGATAGGGGTAGCTTAAAAAAATCAAGCAAATTTGAAAATAATAAAGAAACATCAGCGAATACAGGTGATGTGTGTGTGTGTGGGGGGGGGGGGGGGGGGGGGGGGGGGG
>PHNY01077840.1:21898-46971 GCA_003724115.2 Anethum foeniculum
CATAGAACAACACTCTGTAGGAGAAACACAAGAAAGAGCATACAAAATGTTATTAACAGAAACAAATTTCACTTCTTGTAACACTTTGGCAATATATGTTCTCAAAACTTATAAGCTGCTCCAGGGTATCTGCATCATTCATCGATTTGGTAACTGAAGTAATACTCTTTTCAGTTTAAAAATTCTCGAGATACAGCTAGCATTGTTGGCCGAAGCTTTTGGTCTGAAGATAAACACGCTGATGCTAGATTAAGAACCAAAATGATATCTTGTTCTTGTTCATTTGTTGGACGGGGAAGTCGCGAGTCCAGCAATTCAAGTAAAATATTTCTTTGAGCAGACTGGAAGGACTTCAAAGTTGACAGAAGCTCTCCTGGATGCCTTCCCATCATAGTTTCTAGTGCCACTACCCCAAAGCTATATACATCACATTTTTCATTTACATGCATGGTATAAGCAAGCTCTGTAGATATAGATAGGCATTAACATAAGAAAGTTGCCAAAAAGAAAATATGAAAAGAAATATAAGAACTAGGAAACATGAGTTCACCTGGAGCAATGTAGCCGCAAGTGCCTGCAAGGATGGTTTGGTTAGATGATTCAGGAATGAGGAACCTTGCTGCACCAAAGTCAGCAACAAAAGCCTCCAGCTTGGAGTTCAACAAAATGTTATTGCTTGATATATCACGGTGAACCATAGGCAGAGGACAGTCGTGATGCATATAAGATAAAGCCAGAGCTATACCTTTAACAATATCCACCCTTTTACTCCAACCTAATTTCATTGCTTCGGCATCATCTCTCAGTGCACAAAATACGCTTCCATTCTCCATGTACTCATAGATCAAAAACATACATTGATTGTGCAAGCAGAATCCATAAAGTCTTACAATATTCTTATGTATTACATTTGTTAATACTTGCACCTCATTCCTGAAACTCTTGCCAAAAGCTGGATCCTCGGCTTCTAACCGGTGAAGTTTTTTGACGGCTACTACTTTCCCACTTGGCAACCTTGCTTCATATACACTGCCATAACCACCAGTTCCAATGCAGTATCTAAAATCGAAGTCATTTGTTGCTTCAATAATGTCCTTATAGGCAATGTTTCCATCAAAATTCCATACTGATAATACATCTCCATTTTTCCTATTCTGGTCCTGACTTTGGTTTTTTGTAAACCTAAGCCAATAAAATAATACAAGAGCAAGCATAGTGAATGTCATACAAATACAGATAGGAAGAACAATGTAAAGAGTGTTCTTTTCCTTTTTGCCGTGTCTGATGCTGTTGTTCTCTTGCCTGTATGTAATATTCTTTTGACAGGTCTTTGCAGAGCCCAGAGCATTGTGGCTGAAGTCAAATGATGAGTCCTCACACAAGTAGCACAGGCAGGCTGGTACCATGCCATGAAGATTATTTGATGAGAAGTTGAGAAACTGCAAGTGCGACAAATTCGCGAGTTTTGTAGGTATTGATCCGCTTAAGTTGTTACTAATTAAAGCTAAGTAAATCAGAGAGCTGCACAGTCCAAGTTCATTTGGAATGTTTCCACTAAGCAGATTCTTGGAGAGGTCTAGATGTTGCAAGCGACAGAATTTAAAAACTGCTATATTTCCTGAAAGTTGGTTTGAGTGTAAAATAAGTGTGTGGAGATTGGAAAGCCTGCCAATCTCAGGCGGTAACAAACCACTAAGCTGGTTTGAAGATAGGTTAAGAAAGGTCAGACTACTTAGATTACCGATGGAGGGAGGAATAGTACCAACAAGCTCATTATTTGTGAGGCTTAAAAAGTTTAAATTTGTTAACTGCATAAGTGTTCGAGGGATGGTTCCATTCAACTTGTTCCTTCCAAGTTCTAAGTATATAATCTTTCTTAAACGACCTAAAGATGAAGGGATTGGACCATAAAGCTTATTACCATTTAAACTCAAACTTACAATATTAGTAAGGTTCCCCAGCTCAGGAGGAATAAGGCCTTGCAACTGATTGTAAGCAAGATCTAGAAGAGTCAGATTAGTTAGTTTACCCAGACTCCGAGGGACTGAACCATAATACTGACTGCGACTAAACCTTAGCACCCCGAGACTTCTTAAATTACCTAGTTCTGGTGGTAAAGTGCAGTTAAAAGGATTGGAACTAAGGTCCATGTAGTTGAGATTCTTCAATGAACCCAATGTTGCAGGTATTGGTCCTGTGAGATTGTTTCTCTTTAGAACAAGACTAACCAGCTTAGTCATATTCCCCATTCCCAAGGGAATGAGACCATTGAGTTGATTGTCTCCGAGGTTCAAATCAGCCAAACTATCATTTAAAAGCTCCAAAGTTGATGGAATTGGACCAGTTAACATGTTCCCATCAATATGAAGATGTGTCAAATGGATCAATGATCCAAATGATGAAGGAATTTGACCAACAAAGTTATTTCGACCAAGGTCCAAAAAGGCAAGATTCTTGAGTTTATATCCCATCTGTGAGGGGATCAACCCACTAAGATAATTATCAGAGACGTCAAGCCATGTTACTTGAGTTAGATCAGTCAAGAAATTAAGTAGCTGACCCTTGAGAAGATTCTGTGAGAGATCAAGATAGGCAAGTTTCGAAAGAGTACCGGATTGATAACTGAGGGAGCTCCCCATGAGGCTACAAGACCGGAGATTTAGTCTTTCAAGATTTGTAAGAGTCGAGAAGTTGAGATTTCCGAGTTCAAGTCCTACATAAAGGCCGCTCAAATTTATGCCAGTGACACTTCCTGCGCCATTGCAACTGATGCCCTTCCATGTACAATGACTTTGATTATTGTATGCAGGAATATTGTATTTTCCCCACCAACCACTCTCAAGTAAAGCTCGGGCCTCTACGGAAGGATGAGTGGATTCGATATCTGAAGCCATATCACTTGCCACAAATCTGCAAACTAGTGCTAAAATAATAAGTGAGAAAGACATCTTGCAGAATCGTTACTGATAACTGTGATAGGTTATGCATGCTCAGATTGCAAAAAGAACTCAAGTTAGTCAAAGTTAAGAAATGTACAGAGATTGCTTTAGCCTCTTGGATTGACTGATAATGGCTGCCTTGTACATTGCTATTTACAGAGTAATATTTTAAACATTTTTCCCTATTAGAATTTATACACGTTGACTAAATTTGTGAATGAAGATACCTTTGTCTAGTTGCTGCATTATTATTAGTAGTACATAGCATATACATGTCACTAGCATACAATTAATGTATTGTGTCTTCTTGTGCAGTTTGAAACAGGTTTATTGAAAATTTTAACACAAAATCCAAGCACACACATCTTGTTGGAATTTATATTCTAAGAGAGGTCCCAGTGTATTAATACATAGTGTTTGCTCTACTAATAATCAAATTTTTGAACATCATGGAACAGTTTATTTGAAAAAGATGACAGATAACCGGTCAAGCTAAAATAAGCAGTTGGGTTTACACACACCCTGAATACTCGATGCGTGGTTGCTTGTGTTGCTTGTACAGATACCTAACCTTGTTAATGCCAACTCAGTCGTTCTCCAGGACCTAGATCCGATGATTTGTGTAATGACTTATTATTCATCCCACCACTCAGAATAAAGAAATACATTATGTTTGATAAATAATCTTACACATGCTAAACATCACAACTCATCTATCCTCAAGAACCTAGATATGATCTGTACAGAGACTGATTCACTCGGGATAAGGAATTATGCAAAAAAAAACTACTAATTGTAAGTTTGATGCGAATGTCCCATGGTGTTGACATAGATATCTAATGTTTTGCTCTGCATATTCTGTTGGGTATATTAAACTAAACAAGGCAACATGTGACACTAATATAAATGATTAACAAGAACAGGTAATAAACCAATAACAAAACAAACACGGATATAATATATCGCTTATAAGATAAAACAGCACAAAACGCTTCGTCCATATATACGTACTGCTCAACAACTACATGCACCTCAGTTCGCCCAGAAGCCTATGTCATCAATCAAAGTAACTCTTATACAAATATTCATATTAAAATACAATTAAGTCAATAAATATTTTAATTAAATATGTAATAAATTTTCCCGCTTACGGACATTCGCCCAAATCGCCCTTTGACCTAAGTCGAGTCGTGACGCATCGCAGCTATGGCGCACGAGGCATAGAATAACATCATGCACACCCACATGCTTTAGAACAAGTCCAGTATATAGTTATAATTGGGTGTATAGCTATAATATATAACTAAATTTGCAAAATCACCGGTCCGATGCATAACTATACTTAGTTCTTAGTTTTGTAAGTGCGTCAAATGGATAGTTGGTCTTATATTTAGGAATAAAGATAGCTATACCCATACTTGGTACATCATCCAACCAACTAGAATATAGAGAAAAAATGAATTCTGTTTCGATATTAAAAACATTTTAAAATACACTTTGAAGCACTAGTAGGTCCTATTTTATAACTATGCATTAGAGCAATTTTAAGACCAAAACCTACCTTTTGATCTCAAATTATAGCAATGATTATAGGCATTTTAGCTTTAGCATTGGCTTTGCTCTTAGTAGTTGTATACTACTCTTGCACATGGAGCTATATAAAGCAACCAAATTCAATATAGGACAAATCCTATATAACTAAAGTTCTTTATGAATTACACTAAGAAAATGTGTTAGATTCCAAACATAAAAAAATTTAAGTACTCAACAACCTCCATAAATTAGTTTCCGGTATTTTTATCAAGAACACGTATAAAGAACTTAGCAATTTATATTGCTTCAGTTCATGATACATTTTGTTCAGATCAAAAGCTAAATTGTCTCAGTCTAATAAGTTGACAAATACTCACTGATAATTGCTTCCAACATACCCTGAAACTTATCAACGCCAACTCATTTATTCAGAGGAACCTACATCTGATTATCTGTGCAAGACTAATTCAACTATGGATAAAAAAAATAAAAAAATTTAATTCAAACCTCAAAGGAGCTCTGACTCTGGGACTTTGGCAACTGCTATTGATCATATTCAACAATCCAGATTAAGATATAACATTGACATTGGGTGTGTGAAAGAAGCTACTGATATATATTTTGACAATTACTCGTCTCCTACAGGTTTACGCTTCTCTTTTTCTTTCGGAATTACTCAATTCAACAGTTTCAACATCATCGGTCAGGAGACAATTAATTTAGTTTCCATCTTCAAACAAGATCTCCTCATAATTCTGAGGTAGGGTTTTGTTCAAGAATTGTACGGTTTTATCAAGCTACAGATCTAGAGCTAAACATTTATTTAATTATGAACCTCGATCCAAACGTTAATTTTCATTTCTGTACCTCACGAAGATTTGAAGTTGATGCTTTTTGGTACCCTTCTTTTGTTTCCCTCCCCAAACACGATGTACAAGTCAATATCGCACAGAAAGTTACAACACCCGCCTAAACCATCAACATTAATTTGTTGAAATTTGAAATACGCAATTTATTCCATATATATTGCAAACTTATTTTTGTACATCACAGATAATTTGTGTTCAAACTTATATTAATCATTAACAAGGGAATCTAATGTTCTCACCAGATAACAAATACTAAAATACACATTTTTTTAAATTAGAAAAAGCTTATTGGAGAGCTGCCCACGGTGCAGGTTGAACAATTTGTCTCTGGCAACTTGCAACTATCAAAAGACGGCCTTGGAATACATTTACAGCAAAGAATTTGCCTCAAAAGTTGGTTCAGAAATACTGATAAAGCAACTAAAATATGAAGACAACACTATCGTGCACCCTGGACTTCTGGTTCTGGGCCACACACTCAGATATCCACATTAGGTTCCGAATTTCCTGCTCCCGTAACCTCATGTATGCAAAAAATACCGCATAGTGGAACTGCAGAGCACAAAGGATTCATTAATCAAGAAGGCAAACAAAAATAGGCTTCTAAATTCATAAAACGCATCAGCTATTTCTGATTTTATCTTCACAACATACAAATTAGAGCAGTTTCACAAGTACAAACCTGTTGCTCAAATGATAAGCAGAGTCTCTTCACTTCCTCTTCATAAAATGCTTTGTCTAGCATCTGACTCTCTCCATAAGATAACTTGGCAAAAATGGACTGGTAAGGAGGGTATTTTTCCATCACACCACGAACCTATAACAAAGCAAAGAAACTATGAGCCGTTACCTTTAATTTTTACTCATCAAGTAAAAGATAACATAAATTATTACACCATCAAGTGAAAGCTAACAACCGGATAGATGTGACATTGAACCAATATAGGCATACCTGATCAATATCTTCACAGACAGCAAGCTCTTCATGACCATATGGGTAACTATAGAAAATGTAGAGAAGTCAAACATGCGTCTAAGATCTGGGTATATTAAATTAATCATTGTTACGAACTTACAGTAAGCCAAAGGTAGAGTACAACTTTCTCCGGTCATCCCGAGTAAGCTCAGTGCCGATACTGCAGAGCAAAACAAACCCATATTAGACTCGTAAAAAATTGAAAAATTAGAAAAACAATACACAAATATGAGAGACAAAACACCTGTTTATGGTGATGTTAACAGCTCTTCTATCAGCCTCAAAGGCAAGAAGGTCAGACATGATTTCTGCTGTAGCACCTCCCAATTTCTATTTCATAGGATACATAATATTAAGTTTAGCACAAAAGGAGAGAACCTGAATTAGAAGTTACACAAAAAACTCAGGCAAGAAACCTACAAGTCGCCATCCATTCTCACCTGGCAAAACCTGTAGAAATCTTCAAGGTATGCCTTATATAGAGTGTTTCTCATGATTTCAATGTTCATATCATCCAAGTCCTGTGGATAAAAATTATGAAAAAGAAGTGCATAAAAAAAGATTTATAGAACAATTAAGATCAATTGTTTTTTCTAATTTTAAAGTTTTTAGATTGGTCAATAACAAACCCAATACCTATTCTTTTGTACATATTAAATTACTAAAATTAAGCATAAAACTTTAATCAAGAGATCCTTCAAGTGCCTAGCATTACATATACGGTTGTAGTAATTGTGATATATGAATGAATAAATGTCTACAATCTAATTAAGCTATGTAATGTGTTAAATTGTAAATTTAAGGATACTGATTGTAGTTTGTTTATTTTTACATTCCACATAAGGTTACAGAAACTAAAAAGACAATGTGTAGCATATAAAGATTAGCCCATTTAAATTCATACAAAAGGACTAAGAGATTAATCAAACTGAGAGTTCACCAATCAGTACCTCAGACGTGATACACTCAGAGAAGTATGGAGCTAGAGGGGTGTCGACAAGCACGAGTCTATAGAGCTCTCGCATGTTTTGAGCTACTGCCAGGGTTGCAATGCTGAAGGAAAGACAAGCAACCAAAAATGAAATTTTCAACACTTCTGGATAATCACAAATCATGATGAGTAGGTTTACCTGTCAAACATGCCCAATGGATGGCATTTCTCCAGCAGTTCTTGAACATCCCTCTCATGCAAGGTCCCAGTGACAATTAGCACAACATTGTCAATCATGTGGCCATATCTGGATCAAACAAACAACTATAAATTTTTAACTCTTAAGCAAGCTCTAAGGCTCTAACTAATTTTTTCAAGTTTTTCATTCTTTTTCCCAATTCTCCAGACAACAGGAAACCTACAGTGTAGAGTTTTAAAACTCCACTCTTATAATCTTGAATTAATCAATTTGCACATCAAGCTAATTATTTAACCTGCCTATCGGCTCGAACATGATCTTAGTGTAAAAAGAAAATTAGCAAGGATTTACATGGTAAATGTTCTAGAGAGAAAATATAATCAGGCTCAAAACACATAAAAAACTTTAATGATTTTATCATAGTCTAATTTGGTAGTGATAATACGTACGAAAGCCTGTTTTATCCAAGACTTTGGTATAAAGCTTGCTATCTGATAAAGTTTGGAAAACCTATTCAAATACATAATCAATATAACAAAATGTGCTGTCAAATATAATAGCGTTACTCTATTTTGGGTCATGAAACATTAAAACTTTAATCATACATCGGACACTTAATTATTGGGACATATGCAATGTTTTATTATCACAATAAGATTACTAGAGGACTCCTAGTATATAGTCTGTAATTCTGTATTTCAATTATTCTGCCATTCATGAATTTGGCTAAACTTAGCTTGAGAAAAAGTTTGACCCAGCAATGATTCTTAATCTCCGATATTTACTTTATATAGATACGTAAACATCACATTTTACAATACAAAAGGGGAGCGATTTCAGATACAAGCATAGTAACAGAGCTCTTGGAAGCAGTGATCAGTTTTATCATTATAAAAACTAAAATCAGCCTGAACTAGCCTTTTTATATTCATTCAACCACATTGTAATGTTATACTGATCTTAAAGATAGCTCCATTCAAGTGTCAGTGTTTACATAAATTTGTAATAAACCAAAAGAAATATTATAATGTAATTGTGATCTATCTTCCTCTTTAAAATTTATAAAGAATAAATCATTACAAAGAGATAGATTACACATACGTAATGTACTCCAAGAAAGTTGACAAAGGCTCCGTAGCTTGGCATAGCATGTGTTTGTACTCATCAACCAGTTTGAGAGTACATTTCTCCACAATGGTAGTAGTATGCAATGGGGACGGTTCTGCAAAATCATACATAATAAAATAAGAAGTCATTATATGGGCTTCTTTCACAAAATTTCATCAAACTTGAAAATCTCATATAGTTCTGCAATTGGGAAAAGAAAAGCACATCATAGCATGTAAATATATAGGTAAGTAAGAAATATTGTAATGCTTGTGTCGTTCCAAATTTCCAAGCAGTAATTAACTTAAACATGGTCAAGCTTAACCTATATAAATGCACATTGGAATTAATTTGTTGATATAAAGAGCATATTAAAGAAGTAAGAAAAAAGAATCACTACAGTCTCAAGCTTCATCTTCACTGCCAAAAAGTAGATAGCTTGCAAAATATACTACGGAAAGGCTAAAGGTAACAAAATCAACTAATATCAATCAATTTACGATTCAACCATTGTCAAAACTAATTGGCCCATATAATTTCACCTAATCATAGGCAAAAACAGATCATCCTTAGTCTCATCTAAAAACTAAACACATCTGTACAAATGTTAATGTATCTAGGCAGCATAACTTTTAGCAACAATTGTATCAATTAACAGCTTTAAATTGCATAGTCATGTCAATAGAAAGGAAAAATGAAATAGATAAGGTAATAACGATACTAAAGTATAATACAGCAGTTGAGAATTTGCTAGACAAAGCTAAACCAATCAAATCCACCTAATCTAAAGCCAAAGAAGACCATACACAGTGTCATTAACACTGAAACATATCTAGATGTATATAAATGGTGTTACAATTACGCAATTAAGTATGCAAGTACCTCAGCTAATACGATTCCAAAACAATTACACCAGAACTTACCATTACGCACAGATCAACACTCCGTAGGAGAATAAATCATGTTACGATTACGCAAACAAGTATACAAGTAGCTCAACTATACAAATTCATAACAACTGAATTGGATTAAAAGAAACTAACCGTTTTGAAGATAAGGACCGTACTCAGTGGCGGAGAGATGCATCTTGATATCATCTAGGGTTTCGCACTGGCAGAGATTGTTGTAATCAGCAGCGGTGAGTAATCCAGATCTGTGTCCTCTCACGATCGCTTCTAGGTAACCTCCATGAATGTTGAAGGTCATTGCTTCGAATCCGTACATTTTTTTTGTGTGATTGGGAAGGTTCGATATACAGATCTGAAGAGAGAATTCGAGAGAGATCGCGATCTCACAAAACCCTTATGAGATAATAATAATAATAATAATAATAATAATAATAATGATTGAAATAGGAAAGGGGTATAAAAATGCAGGGTCACAAATTAGAGATGCCCAGCGGAGTGATTCATCAGGTTACAGGTAGTTAACTTGAGAAACTATTGTTTCAATATTAACTTATTATTAATTATTTAACTGTTTTACTGTTTTCTTTCCCAGCAATCGGCAAGAAAAAAAATAGAATTCGATTTTTTAACTTAATAATAATATTCGCATTAAATATAAATAAAAATTACGGTGAAAATTAGGAGCCGTGTATTTTCCATAAATAAATATAAGATCTCTTCTTCTTTTTTTGAAACAAACCGTACTTGCGTTAATCAATCAAATAATATCTGAAATCAATATATGATCAATAAACTCGGGTGGATCTACAACCCACTCACGAAGGTTAGGTCAGACGTAGAATAAGTAGCCAACAAATGTGCCACATTATTCACAGACATACTAACCCACTCGCATAAAGTGCTTTTGTAACTCTAAACAATCACCAACAATTGTGTGGAAATAACTGTTCCCTTGCTGATTTTTACAAGCTTGCACCAGATTCCCTGCATCCGTTTCAAACACACAATGATCGAGCCCCAATTCTTTCACCCAAGTCAATGCTTCCTTCAAGCTGATTGCCTATGCTTCTCGCGGATTCCATTTGCCTTGTATTCGCCTATATCGAGCTCTTACAAACTGTCCAGTTGCATCTCTAATTACCTGGCCAACACCGATATACCCATCCTGAAACACTGCTGCATCTGTATTAATTTTAAACCACCCTTCAGGTAAACAAACTCCAAACACCGATATGTCCTTTCTACTAGTCAGCTGTGTTGCCTTCCTCCAAACACCGATCCCGTGACCCTCTCCCAAACCTATTTGTTCCTATGTCCCCACAAACTCCAACAAACCATCCCTATTAGTGCACATTGATCCTTCGTACATACACTAAACATCCTGGTTAATAATATCAAAAGCTGACGCATTCTGCACCACTGTAACCTGGGAACATAATCCAATACTCGCCCACACCTTTTTTGCAAACTCACACTCAAACAAAATGTGCACATCAGTTTCAACATTCTTGTGACACAACGAACATACCATATCAACATTGATCTGCTTCATTGCTAACGCCACTTTTGTAGGTAAACAACCTTAACACACTCTCCACATGAAATTAACCACCTTTCCTGGAATTTTAAGAGTCCATAGCTGTTTCCAGAATTTACTATGCATCATATCCTGAGCACGTTGCAGCTTTTGATACACACTTTCCACTGTCAACTTACCATCCTCTTCAAACAGCCAAAACCACGAATCTTTCTTTCTTCTACTTGAAAGTGGAAAATTCTGTATAAGCTCCCGATCCCTGTCGTTAAATATATCATTTATAACCTCAAAAGCCCACCAACTTGTATCCATATCTATCAGATTTTGTACTGTAGTTTCACGTAATTCCTGTAGCATTACTGTAGTTATGCACCTATTTATTTCACATGGAAGCCAAGGTACCTCTCATACCTTCGTACTCGCCCCGTCTCCAATTCTTCTCCAGCATCCCTTTTTAAGCACCTCATGAGCTGACAATATGCTACGCCAAGTATAACTTGGATTTGCCCCTATACCCGCATTCAAAGAGTCTGTATCTGGGTAATACTTTTCCTGTATAATTTTTGACAGTAGAGGATTTTCTCCTTTCGAAATTCGTCATCCTTGCTTGGCTAGCATAGCAGTATTAAACTCCCAAAAATTACAAACTTCAAGCCCACCTGCAAACTTCGACACACTTAGCTTTTTCCAGGACAACCATCGAATGCCCCTACTATTTGAGCCATTCCCCCACCAGAAACCATTTAATTGTCTTTTCATTTTTTCGCACACACTTGCAGGAACGATGAATATACTCATTCAGAAGGTTGGTGTTGATTGAGCTGCAGCCTTTATAAGTGTGAGTTTTCCACCCTTTAACAGCATCGTATTACTCCACCCTTGCACTTTGTTCCCCACACGATCAATCAGCTCCCCAAACATCTCCGTTTTATTTCGACCAATCGATAGTGGCATGCCTAAATATTTACCAGGCTCGTTGATCTCCTGCACTTCTAATTTTTCACACACTTTAATCCTGTCCTCCACCTTAGTATTAGGACTAAAAGTGATGTTTGACTTGCTATAATTAATTGCATGGCCAGAGATTAACTCATATCTTTGTAACACATTCTTCATACAACCTGCTTCCACTTCATTTGCACGGAAGAATAGATAACAGTCATTCGCGAAGAAAAGGTGAGAAATCGGTGGAGCACCTTTAGGTATACTGCATCCATGAATTAATCTCACACTTTCATGTCTACGAATAATTGCCCCAAGCCTTCTGCACACATTATATACAAATACGGGGAAATAAGATCCCCTTGTCGGATCCCTCTATGAGGATGGACATTACCAAACACTTCACCATTCTGCAGAAAACCGTA
This sequence comes from Anethum foeniculum, assembly GCA_003724115.2. Lineage (NCBI taxonomy): Eukaryota > Viridiplantae > Streptophyta > Magnoliopsida > Apiales > Apiaceae > Anethum > Anethum foeniculum. The sequence continues at coordinate 34,265 of PHNY01077840.1, forward strand.
TGACACAGTCTTGACACAACACATAATTCTATCAATCCACCTCCGATGAAAACCAAATTTTAACATCATATTTTCAATGAATTTCCATTCAAGTCGATCATATGCCTTCGAGACATCAATCTTTAACCCAGCCAGGCCATTTATTCCTTGTTTTTTCCTCTTTATACAGTGATTCACTTCATATGCAATTAGCGCATTATCAGTCAACAAACGCCCTTCTACAAACGCACTTTGTTTGTCTGATATAATAGTATTCAAGCACGGCTTTAAATGATTAGCCATTACTTTTGACAGAATACGCATATGCACATTACATAGTGAAATGGGTCTTAAGTCTTGCATCTGCTGTGGCTGCATTATCTTCGGAATCAAACAGATAATGGTGTAATTTACTCCTGCTGGTAGTTCTCCAGTATCGAAAAAATTTCTGCAAAATTTTATTACATCTTCTCTAACAATCGACCAATAAGTTTGGAAAAAAGCCGGGTTAAATCCATCATAGACAGGTGATTTATGAGGATGAATCCCAAATACAGCATTCTTTACCTCTTCGCCATTAATTGGTTCCAACAGCTCTTTATTTTGCTCATACGAGATCTTTGGCACTTTCTCCCCATCTGTCAAATTCCCCCCGGTTACCGAAGACTGAAATAGGTTCGAAAAATACTCCGTAATAATCCATTGTATCTCTATACTACCCTCTCTGAATACACCATTCGCATTCTTCAATTTATTTATAGCATTCTTCTTGCGTCTGTTTGAGGCATATCTGTGAAAAAAAACGTGAATTCATATCCCTTCCTTCAGCCACATTTGTTTGGCCCTTTGTTGCCAATATACTTTTTGTTTTTCCAGCAAACAAAGAAACTCCCACCTAGCGGCATTTTACTGACTTACTCCGTGGTTGTCCCTTCGAGCTCGCAATCTCTTCATCTTTCTTCGGCATTCTATTATCTTTTCTCTCATCTCTTTAACCAACCCCCCCCCCCACTCTTCTAGTTTCACACCACACCTCCCCATTCTAACCATAATATCATCATTACTTTCCTCAGTCCAGCAATTGCTTATCACATTATAACAGTCTCTCTCTCTAATCCAGACATTCTCAAATTTGAACCTTTTCTTTTTCTTCATGTTGGGCTCAAGGCATGTCTGAATACCACAATTAACAAGTCTACACATTGTGACTATGTCACTTTCTTAGCCTGGTGATCTTTATCACCTGGATACAATATAGGGCTCCACTGTACTTGTCTTGTAATCATGTACTTAGTTTTATTCTGATTGCTCAAGCTTAAATAATGAGCTTAGAATGTTTCTAGCAAGTAGAATGTATATACTTGTAATATGGAGGTATTCATTCTGGAAGAAGTTCAAGAATTGTTCATGTAGCAGAGTGAATAACTGAGCAGAATTAAGATGCAGAAATTATTCTAAATCCCCATGTCGAGAAGTCAGAATGAACTATGTCGTGAAGTGCTTAAAGAATTATGTCGAGAAGTGCTGAGTTCGCAAAGTCAAAATGTCTACATCGTGAAGTCAGTATATGCCATGTCGCATACTCCTCTCAGCCATACCGAGAAGTCTTCAATATAGTCATACCTCAAAGTCTTCACAATAGTATTCAGTAAACTCTAATAGTAAAGACTGACAACAAAGTCTGACAGCAAATTCTGATAGCAAAGTCTGATTTATACTATGTAGTGAAGTCTTCATACAACAAAGTCTCAAGAGCTATGTCGACATGTCTAGAAAGAGGAATATTGGAGTTCACGATATCAGCAATTGGCCTTTTAACAACAAGACAAAAGAAGGTACGAGTCAAAAAGAAAATGGAGACAGATACTGCAGCATCTGTACTGGTCTGTGGTCCAACAAATAGATGGCAAACCTACAGCACAACTTGGAGAGGAAGAAACGGAAAAGAATATGCTTTTGGTGGTCCTGACCTGCACAACATACCTCTGTACGATTCTGTTAGAGCCGGCATTGTAGAGAGAGGGCATTTGTGTAAAATGGGAATGTGCACTAGTCTTGTATAGGTTATATATATATTGCACATTCTCATTAGCCAAAAATGTGGGATAGAGCATAGTCATAGAAATCAAGTTGTCTTTTCTTCCTTTGTAAGAAAACAAAGAACAATCAGTTCTTTTATTTTGAAACCAGAATTCATATTCTGGAAGCTGTAGTACTTGATTTACTTTTATAGATAAAGTAGATTGAAATTATTCTGTGTGTTCATGTTTTATCTTCCACATTCAAACACACACACACACGAAAACAACAAACAATATTCAAGAAAGGCTTCAAAATTTTGAAACTATCCATTCACCCCCCTCTGCATAGTTTACTTGTGTTACTCATAATCAACACTCCATATATACCCGCCTATTTAAGTCAAGGAACAATGGAAGATGATCCAACGTTGACACCTCGATAACTTTAACCACAGCATCAGGGAATGAAAGTTTCCAGTCTTGGTTAGCCAATCCTCTATCTAATCTCTTTTGAACCCATGCATCAGTGCCTCTACATCTCTCCCATGTAAACATCTCCCCTTCAAAACCCCAGTCCATTAAGCCACGGTCTAGCATAGCTTCTGTAAAACCTTGTAACAAGAACCAGGCACATGGTTTTCCCCCTTTTTTCTCCTCAGCCTTCATTAGATCATTAAAGTCACCAATCAAACACCATGAAAGTGAAGATCGTAATGAAAAATCACGCAACATATTCCATGCTTCAATTCTTCTACCTCGCTCCGGGTACCCATAGATTCCCGTATACCTCCATCTTCCAACTTGCTCATTCGCCACCTCAAAATCAATATAGTTACTACAACTATCTATAATCTGTACTTCTCCCCCATTCTTCCATAATAATGCCAGACCCCTCCATTCCCTTGTACATTCACGACAAAGAATCCAGCAAAACCCAGCATTCTACTAATATCAGCGATTTTATTTATTTTACTTAATGTCTCAGACAGAAAAATAATATTGGGCCTATAATAATTAAAAGTCTCCTTAGGAAACCTAACAGCACGTGGCTTGCCCAACCCACGACAGTTCCACGATAAGACTCATAATGTCTGGCGGGCCTGGAGTCCAGAGACCGCCACTAACATGCTTTTTGGCCCATTTTCCGGATTGAGCCCATCATTGTCAATATCATCCTCTCCGTTTTTTACTCCCTGTATACCCGCATCTACTCTGTTCCTTTTTGAATCCAACACAATCTTTTCATTAATACATGCATCATTCCCTCCTTACTTTCCCCATTACTTTGAATTTGAATTACCTTATCCATATCCCTCTGATCACGCATAACAACTTTGATAGCGTCTTTATCTCTGGGAATCTCGCGTAGAACTCTATCTACCTCCATGAATTTTGGTTCCGCCATCTCACCACCGTGTATGGTTGTTGATGCTCCCGTTTGACTTCTATTTTTCGCCCATTTTTTGTCCCCATCACCTGCATTACGTAGCCACCAAGCTCATGTCCCCACCTTATTCCCCCGATTTGGAGCTCTTAGCCAAGCTCCATAAGCTCTTTCAATTATTTTTTCTGGATTGGCATAAACTATATCGCAGTCCCTCTCTGAATGTCCCATAATGTCACATACAAAACAAAATGAACTAATTCTTTCATATTTAAAATGTATCCAACTCCAAATATTTCCATCACGTTTGAGTTTCATTCTCCTTTTAATTGGCTTTTCAATATTCATTGCTACTCGCACACGGACATATTCCTTCCACCTGCCATCAAAATTTGCTGGGTCAGCTTTTATAAATCTCCCAACTGAATCTCCAACACTCTCCAATACTTTCTCCAATATAAGCCCTTTTGGGATATCATAAACCTGAACCCACATGTCCACTTCCTGCAGTTTAACTTGACGAGGATCTTCCATTTCAAACGACAACGGACCACCCTCCAAAACCTTCTGCATATCCAAGATATGGTTGAATACGAATGAGAAACAAAATTCCCCCAGATCGTGCACTTCCATCCCTTCTTTCAGTAGCAACAAAGAGGCCATAACATTTTGCATAGCATTAGAATTGATGTTCTTCTCCATTAAAAATTTACCCACAAGAACCAAAGTGTTTGTTTTCGCAACTTCCTCTGCATTTCCCCACAACAACTTCACCCTCCTCTTCCTCTTCCAATGTAATTCTTGAGTATAGTTCCTCCAACGATACACCACTTTGATCCATTAATTCACTTATACGAAAAATAAGAGTAGATAGATAAAACTGAATAAGGAAGATGATGATAAAACGATTTAAACACTGTCAATATGACAGACAAAAACTTGCCATTTAGCAAGACTCGAAGAGATACACATGTAATGACAGTTTGACAGAAATATAAGATCTCTTGTATGAATCTACATGAGGTGAAAATATTTTAAAACTATTTTTTGTTTATTTTTCAGTTTCAAGTTCATTAGTTTAGCGGATTACAGTTGTAAGTAACACGTTCGGGTTATTTGGTTCGAAGAGTGGTACGAGGTTATAATTAGGAATCAATATACTTATATAAAGGAGAAGACGGGGGCGTTTATGTGGCGCCTCTCAAGTCGTCCTATTCTATTTTTATAAGTTTCTCAATTTTTTGAATTAAAAACTACAATTACCTAAATTATAGCTGATAAGATAAGTCAAAATCGGATTTTATCTCTTAGATTAGTAGACGTCAAATCATATAATTCTACAAGGAATCAAAATCTTTTATAATATTATAGCGGATAAGATAAGTCAGAATCAGATTGAATTGGATTTTATTTCTTAGAAGCGTTTATATGGCGCCTCTCAAATCGCCACATTCTATTTTTCTAATTTTATTTTATCTCTTAGATTAGTAGACGTCAAATCATATAATTCTACAAGGAAGCAAAATCTTTTATAATATTATAGCGGATAAGATAAGTCAAAATCAGATTGAATCAGATTTTATTTCTTAGAAGCGTTTATGTCGCCCCTCTCAAATCGCCACATTCTATTTTTCTAATTTTTATAATTTTTTGAATTAATAAATAGAGAAAATTTTAATTACCTTATATTCTCCTAAACTTTCTTCTTAACTCAAATTATCTTCTTATTATATTATTTTAACATTTCTCTACTATGTCAATAAACTTTCCTCATAACTCAAGTTACCAAAATTTCTCTATTATATCAATAAACTTTCCTCTTAACTTAAGTTATCAAATTACCATCTTATTATTCTCCTAAAATTATTCTGTTATATCAATAAACTTTCCACCTAACTCAAATTATCATCTTATTATTCTTCTAAAATTTCTCTACCATATTATTATTATTTCAAACTTTATTTTCAAGTCAAAATTTAATTACCTCATTTTCTCTTAAACTTTCTCCTTAAATCAAATTACCATGTTATAAATTTCCTAAAATTTCTCTATCAGATTATTATTCGCTAAAACCTTTTTTCTTTCAAGTCAAAGTTCTTATCTTAATACTCTTCTAAATTTCAAGTTCTATAATATAGTTTTAAAAGAAAGTAAATAATCTTATATATACATGAGTGTAAATCGTTTGGCTTGAAAAAAGAGAGTAAATTGTTAACTAGATTTTTCATTAGCGCTTGTATTTCAAACTTTATTTTGCATGTTATGATAGTTTTGTCACTATTTTTTTATTGTTAAGCCTTTAAGTGTATGTTATTATTTGACTGATTTTATGATTTTAGAATGCTTGATTGATTTTATGATTTTCGAATGCAGCCTTTTGCACAGGAAGAACGGAGGATGTTATGTATCGGTTAGTTTTAGAGGTTCGTTTTATTATTGAGGTTATTTAATTATACTGGTATTATTTGATATTTAAATTTAAGTAATATATGTTTGTTACTTTCATTAGCACTTTCATTTCAAACTTTATTTTGCATATTATGATAGTTTTGTCACTATTTGTTTTGTTAAGCCTTTAAGTGTATGTTATTATTTGATTGGTTTATGATTTTAGAATGCTTAATTGATATTATGATTTTAGAACGCAGCCTTTTGTCCGGGATGATCGGAGGATGCTATGGATCAGTTAGTTTTAAAGTTTATTGATTTTATGATTTTAGAACGTAACCTTTTGTCCGCGAAGAACGAAGGATGCTATGAATCAGTTAGTTTTAGCTGTTCATTTCATTATTGAGGCTATTTAATTATAAAAGGTATTTGATATTCATATTTAAGCTATTTATTATTTTATATTAAATATAGTTGAAAAATATTTAAAAAAGCTGTTGTATCGTTATATTTAATAATTTTTTTAAAAATATTACTATATTGCTGCCGTGAAGATTATGTGGCGCCTCTCCGATCGTCCCATTCTATTTTTCGAATTTTCTCAATTTTTTGAATTAAAAAATATTAAAAATCACAATTACCTAAATTATAGTTGATAAGATAAGTCATTTGCAAATTCTATCTCTTAGATTACTAGACGCCAAGTCATATAATTCTACAAGCAAGCAAATCCCTATCTTTTACAAAATTATAGAGGATAAGATAAGCCAAAATCATATTCTATCTCTTAAATGAACTATAATCACCTAAATTATAGCTAATAAGATAAGTCAGAATCAGATTCTATCTCTCATATTAGTAAACGTCAAATTCAAATCATAAAACTTTACAAGGAAGCAAATCCCTATCTTTTATAAAGTTATAGCGGATAAGATAAGTTAGAATCGGATTCTATTTCTTAAATTAGTAGATTCCAAGTCATATAATTTTATCTTTTAGGTATTTGAAAGCCCAATCAGGCACAGGGACTTGCCCACCATATCTCCCAACACCTATAAAGGAACTCACCTTTCTTTTTCAGAATTACGTCTTTGCTTGATTCTAGATTCTCCTTTAACTATATGTGTTATTGTTTGATTGATTTTATGATTTTGGAATGCTTAATTGATTTTGTGAATCGAATGCGGCCTTTTATCCGGTTAGAATTAAGGATGTTATAAATCAGTTAATTTTACGGGTTTGTTTTATTAATCAGGTTATTTAACTGTAAAACACATTATATGGTATTTAAATTTAAGTAATTAACCTTTATTATTTCATAACAAGTATAGTCAAAAAGATGTTGTACTATCATATTTAATAATAATAATAATAATAATAATTAATATTTAATACTTTTTTAAAAATATTATTATAGTGCCGCCACGAAGCGCGGCTTATTGTTCTAGTTTACTTAAAGTGTTATGAGGTTGATGTATCATTTTCCGATATCGTTTGAGTGCTGCAATGAATATTCTTGATTTAAAATATTTTTAAATAATTAATTTAAAATTATTAATTTAATTGTTAATTTAATAAATTTTTTGTTCATTAATTTATTTTTACATTAAATATTTACAATTTATTACTTAAATAGAGATGAAATAATATTTAAAAAAATTGATTTCTCGTAACTTTCTCGCATACCCACCTCCCCCCAGGCTATGAAAAACTCATACCTTGGGTGTTTGAGAAATAGGTTTAGAAAATTAAAAATTGTAAACAAACATCTGGTATAGGTCGGAATGAACAAAACGCATACCTGATTCCAGAATACCTCTAACCAAACTACCCTTTTTTATCCTAGATATGAAGGAGTAATGGAGTTCATCAAGCATCCACATCTTCCTTGTTTTGATATTAAATGATGTTATATCAAATAAAGATGCAATGAAACAATACAATCCCACGTGAGTCATTTCTTTTTTGTGCAAATACTATGTTAGGCCGATTTCGATGAATAAAGATCTCATGCGAACTCATAAACATAGATCCCATATATCAAGAAGAGTAACATGATTTCATATATATAAAAGACTAATACGATTTCTTGAAAATTGCTCTGTAGGCATTTCTAGAAACAAAGTCTTCCACTAAACTCTAATAATCTAAGTTTTTATCAAATCTCTTTCAATAGATGACATTGCTAAACCCCTTAATCTCACTTGTGACACTGTTGAACGAAGATAAGTTTTTATTAACTTTAAATTTGAAAAACTCCTCTCAGATGAAACAACACTGACATGTATAGTTAGCAAGATTCTATACGTAATCCAGACATTTGGATAACATCCATTCATTTCTTTTATGAAATCTAGCACTTCAGTTGATTTTGTGCAAGTTTGAGGGATAACTTTTTTCAAGTGTTTCAGCTCCAAAAATGAATCATTGCCATCAATATCAGAGATTATACCATTATTTAATTACACTTCTAGATCCTCACAAGAAATCCTCAAACTACCTTTTCCAATAACTTTCACTTTTGAACATCAAACAATAGGCCAAACTCAGTCTCATATACTTGAAATTGTTCAAATCGAGAAGTAAGTGAAGATGATGTTTGATCCATAATATGTAAAAAGTATGCAACTCCAAATTCTTCTTCACATGACTGGACCACCTATTCAGTAGCACTCTCGTCGACTTACTTCTTTCTATGAGGATCAATCAACATTTCTAAAACAATTTCTCTAGTTTCAATCATTGCATTTTCAAATCTAATATCTCTATAATTTTGAAAAAAAGCTTCAAGTACTTTCAAGTGAGTGAGGGGGCTTCACCAATATGAATCTCTTCTGTTTGTAGAATTTTGATAACAAAATTAATCTCAAATAACAAATTGTGTCAAATGGTCATTCTAAGCAAAAACTCAAAATCTTGTAACTCATGTATTGCTAAGGACTCGCCTCACTTCTTATTTCAGGATCATCACTATTTTGTGCCAATTGAAACAAAGCATCTCTTATTTGAGGAGTTTAATATTTTATTATTTTTACACTATCAAAGTGACTCTCCCAGCGAGTTTGGGATAATGATTTTACAAAGAGAACTTTAATATATTGCTTCAAGACACTCCACCTCTTAGTATAAGATAAAAATAACGTATATATGCGTTGTATAGTATCAAAGAATGCAATAGCAGGTCGACGAAAATTTACAATGTCACAAAGTGTAAGATTCAAGTTATAATAAATAGATAATAACAATTATCTTCAGTATGATTAATGTAACTACTGATTTTAAGAAACTGGCATAATTCTACAAATATGAAAAAAGTATTAAAATCAATTGTTTTCTCATTAGTAAGACACCGGCCACATTCTAATGAGTAAATATGACGATATATTATTATGGCTAGATTCTGGCTGCATAAACTATGACAAACTCAAATACATTATTTCTAACATATGATAAATTTTCTTGAACGAAAGAACTTTTTTTCCAGATAGCATGTTATGTTATATTACATTTCATCCATGAAAATAACTCTTGTCAAAAAAAATAATTTAAATTAATAACCCAGAAAAGAAATTATAACAATAATAAATTAAATAAAATCAATGATTCAAAATATTTAAAAAATCAAACATATTCATCCACTTAGCAAGACACTGAATATTATACAGGATATCTTATTTCACATTACCTTCACTTACTCCATGATTCAAACGTCCCAACAAATTTATAATTCACACCGACGCCATCAAATCTTTATTAAAAAAATACTTAGACAAATCAAACGTGGATAACACTATAAATTTACATAATCCTCTGTTATTATAATGCTTTTGATTTTGGGAAGAAGTTTTTTTTTACATTCTACGTTAATTTTTATGTGAAAGCATAATTTATCTATAAGATTTCTAGACCAATCTTTAATAAGCAAAACAGGAATATGTTTTGTGATAATTTGGTTAAACATGGTTAAACTATAAAAGAAATAATGAAATTTTTATTAAATGAATGAAAAAATTTTAGATTTTATGTTGGAAAATACTTTATAGCTAACTACTCTACTAGATGCCCAATGCCAAGAACACATTCAAATAAAGATTTTCTGTTATTAGTCATAAAAATACATGTCATTTATAAAACAACTAGAAAATAAGACGCGCCTCACGGCGGCATAATAATAATATTTTTTTAAAAATTATTAATATATTATTTTATTATTAAATATGATAACACAATAGTTTTTTCAGTTTTGACTATATTTTATATAAAATAACAAACATTTTTTACTTTAATTTAAATACCAAATAATATGTATTACATTGAACATATCTTATCCTATTCTATTCTATATTATAATACCTGAGTCTAACCAGGTATGCAGTTAACCAATCAGAGAATTTTACATTAGTTTCTACCAATCAGAGACGAGTTCTAAAATTTAGACCAATAATATTGTATTAAAAAACTTCTTTATTTACCATTATCATCCAACTATACTAACCGTGGTTAGTTAATAATTTTAATTTAAATATAAAAATTCCTTGATTTAATAGATTTATCAATAAAAAATAATGAATTATTTTAGAACCAATCAGAAAAGTGTATTTATTTTTTAACAACGCTACAAAAAAACGTTACCAATTTTACAATTCTAAAGTAACATGATTAATTCCACTTTTATAATCCTTAACTAATGTAGTTAAATAAAATATATATCTTTTAATGTAATTAACGAATAAGGAAGTTATTTCTTAACTAATTATTCCTTATACCCAAATTTAACATAGCTCATCCTAACAAATATGATTCGTTCAATTTATGACATTATTTACATGACTAAAAATAATCAGCGGTAATTCAGTTAACTAATCAGAAAATTGAATTATTTTATACCAATAAAAGAGAAATTCTAAATTTTAGACCAACCACATTATATTAAAAATTTTCATATTTACCATTGTCATCCAATTATACTAACCATAGTGAGCTAATAATTCTCATTTAATTATCATAATTATTTAATTTAATATATTCATATATTGCATATTTTTATATGCCAAAAGATACTTATATATTTTAATCTAAAAAATACCGGGTTATGTTTGATTTTATTTCATCTCTCCTCTTTCCATACATATACTTCCTTCTTATAATATCTGAGTCCAAACATGTATGCAATTAACCAATCAGAAAATTTTAAATTATTTTATACCAATAAAAGAGAACTTCTAATTTTAGACCAATCACATTATATTAAAATTTTCCTTATTTACCATTGTCATCCAATTATCTAACTATAGTTATTTAACAACTCTAATTTAAATATAGTTGTTATTTAATTTAACATGTTAAAATGTTACATATTTTTATATGCCGAGAAGTAATTAAATATTTTAATTAAAAAAATTATTGGGTTATGTTTAATTTTATTTCATCTCTATATTGAGTTCTAAAAATCAGATTTTGATGAATTTACAAACCACGCGAAGCTCACGAAATTATCTTTAGTTAAATGATTGTTTAAAAATTATCTACCGAATAAAGTGATTCAAAAACTAAAGATAAAAGACATGTATAAATTTTGCATTAAGTATTCAAATATATTTAGAACAGCTACTTATTTTTTTGTTTAAATTATGAAAATATAGAATTCTGTTTTAGATCTCTGACAAAAAAAATATGTTTTAGATCGAACAACTATCATCTATTAATTTCAAGATCTAACGGCCATTCGAAAGAGTTGATGAAAAATTAATCATATTGGCGTTGAAAAAAATAATAAGAATAAATTTGTTTAGCAAAATATTTTTGTTGGAATTCGTTTGATTTAATTTTGATTGTATATTGAGTTCTAGAAATCAGATTGTGACGATTTTACAACCCATGCGAAGCTCAAGAAATAATATATAATTAATTTATGATTTAAAAAGTAGCATACAACTAGAATTATTTTGAAATTGAAGAGAAAAGACAAGTTTGAATTTCGCATAAAGTATTCAATTATTTTAGATAAATAACATAGTACTCTTTAGACCAATCCCCTTATATTAAAAAATTTCCTTATTTATAATTTTCATCCTTCTATACTAACCACGGTTACGTAATCATTTTAATTCAAATATTGTAGACACTTGATTTAAAATATTCATATATTACATAATTTATATGTCAAATTGTAAATATATATTGTGACACCCTCCCAATCAGGGGCCTAGATTGGGGAATCACCAACCACTAACAAACATGAACCTTTAACAAATAATATAAAAGCATACCGACCTAGTCCCTTACACTACAGGACCTTTAACAGGTAATGGTATGAAACAAGAACTATCTACAACAACCAAAAGAATATTAATACAACCCTTTGATAAATATAAACTTCGATAAGAAGTTAAACATAATCTTCCAAAAGATTAAAACCACTAATCAATATCCTTTCCCAACAGCTAACATCTAGCTACCCAGATTTCCTACCTGAGGGACAACAAACACTACTGTCTGATAAGGTCCAGGGTAAACAGACTTCCTAGTGGATGATTTCCTAGCGGTCTGCTTCAATCTCACCNAAAAGGGGTTAGATAACAAAAGAAAGAGTGAGCCAATAGCTCAGCAAGCAAATTTATCAACGACAGTTAAGCTATGATGGTATATCAATGGATATCAAAAATCCTGGACAAAAGATCATTATAATTTCCAAGACTAGGAAATAGACAACAAGATTCCAAGTTTTATCAATAATCAAGCTTTTCATTTTTAAAGCAAAAGAAATCTTTGATCGGCAATCGTTTTCAACTATCCAAACTTCAATTCAAAACAGTTATAAAATATTCTTAAATGAAACATTAATTTGATTGGAGTTTTTCATAACGCTCAGACATTACGGGTGATCAGCCACGTAATGTCCCCATACCGGACACAAGGTCCCTCTGGACTTTCAT
>PHNY01077859.1:0-10906 GCA_003724115.2 Anethum foeniculum
TTAATATAAAGTTATATTTAACTTGAACCTTGTTTCAATTTTCATTCCGCAATTAAATTCGAGAAAACGGTATAGTTTGTATTCAACCCCCCTTCTACAAACATATTGGGACCTAACAATATATATATATATATATATATATATATTATTTTCTTAATTAATCTACGAAATATCCAATAAAATTATATTATAAATTATTTACATAAATAATGAGATTATATATAAATTTGTTTTTATTTTAAGTACTACTTATAAAATTTCATTTTAATTTACCAACTTTTACCGATAAACATAAGTGGGAAGGGGGGTTTGCTAATACAAATATATCCAAAATTAATAATAATATATTTAAGTTAAATTTTAGCATTTTTTATTAAACAAATATTCATCTATTCGTTTGCCAAACTCTTATATTTTACTTTTGTACTATTTTAATTTCTTATACATGTTTCCCACTTTTAGAACTAAAATTTTTCATCACATTTTAAATAATGTAAAAATAATATAAAACTAGGCTAAAATTATCTTGTAATACTAACGGTACTTATTTACCCTTCCTCGCAAATGGTACGTTATATATACAAAGTCTAAAATTTTTGTGCGTTGATATTTTGAAAATTATATAAAAATATTTAATTTTATGAAAATAAATAATTGACTCTTTGCGTATGTTTAGTGTTTAACATGTATGTAACTAACATTTAATACGTTTATTTACTAAAATGGACATGCTTCTAATTTATACTAAATTTCCGGTTCGAAACATTAAAACGTTGATTTGTCAAACGACTGATACTTGGAATAATTTACGGCCTATTTATTTAAATGAACAAATTATTTTTAAAAAATTATTCTAACCAAAACGGATAAATGTATTCTAATATAACCACATTATTTTGAACCTCTTATTTTATAAATCAATGACAGTAGGTTTTAATTATTTTTTTAACTGTCTTATTATACTAAAAAATATTTTTATTAAAACATATATATTTATATTAATTTAAACATATATTTAAAAACTTGATTAATTTTATACAACAAATTTAACATCATTTTTTTAAATATTAAATAAAAATATTGAATTACATATAACATATTAAAATACAATAAGTACCATTGCACCGAATATATAAATTTATTTTATTTATAAAATTATTTGTATAGTCAAAACTTTACATAATCAAAAATTCAGAATACTACACACATAGCTCGGGCTATAAATTGATCCGAACTATCCAATATCGAAAATATGATATAAATCACGCATCTATTTAATAAATGTTCCAAATCTGACGAAAATTTTAAAACCGAATAAAATATGATCCCCGATATGAGCACCCAAATACCCATTCAAATTTGGTCTCATATTATTTTTATAAAATGATCATAACCTAATATCTGAATATGATCCATGGTTCATATTCGATTAGAAACCATATATAATTTATATTTTTAGCCCATTACATTTGTGAGTAAATAATCTTTTATATTTCTTAATATCTTATATATGTTTAAATTTTCACAAAATACAATTTATTAACCGTGATAAATAATATATATATATATATATATATATAATTTTTAATTCATCATAATAATTATTTTAGAGTATTATATTTATTTTATACTAAATGATAATCATTTATTAAAATGTTAGTTTGTATCTAAATAATATGATCCCAGGTCTAAATTTGGACACACTAAAAATAAAACGATCTGATACTTGAGTACAGGATGTTTTTTTTTTTTTAAACAAAAGTACTTGCTTATATTAAATCAAATCAATCATCAGTACATCAGAAATGATATCCGGAGCAAACATTAAACCACTCCTGGAAGTCTGGCATAGAATGAGTAACTCTTACTGACGTATGGACTACAACATTCGCAGACCTATGAACATAATCTACTAGCACATTATCAAAGTGCTTAAAAAGATCAACACAATCTGACACAATTGTGTAAAGAGATCGGCTGTTGAATCCTTCTTTGTTGGAGAGGCAACCAAGCGATTTGAATTCAAAGATGATTTGAATGTATGTACTTGTTTTTATCCGACTGTTCTGAACAGTCGACCATAGATGTGATCCCATAATAACGTTCATCCCTGAATCAAACTCATGAAAATCATGCCGATCTATAACCTCAGCCATGAAGAACACCAAAACAAAACCAAAACTCTCACAAGGAGAGACTAACAAAACTCTCAGAAGGAGAGACTAACAAAACCCAAATAAATTGGGACCTTATTAGAAAAAGACAAGATCTTGAACAAGAAAACTAAAAAATAAAGGAACTGGGGCTTATTACCGGTGAAAAACCGATGAAAGCCCCCTCAAAAATCTTTACTGGAGGCTAGGGTTTATGAGAGAGAGATTTGTTAGAGAGAGACAAAGAGAGAAACGGCTACACGCAACAAAATTTTATAAAATATCAAATAAAGATTTTTTTTTTTTTACCATGTATAATGTACTTCCTCTGTCCATTTCAATTCTTATCATTTTCTATCAAAATTTTTCCAAAATAGTAAAGTTTTAATAACTTAAAAATTTTAATGGACTCACTTCTTCCCACTAACTTTCACTATTTTTCTAATCAATTACTTAAATATTAATAGGTCCCACCAGTTTACCCACTTTTCTTACACTTTCTAATACTTTATTCTTATTTCTTGGTTTCCGTGTCCAATCCAGATGATAACAATTCATTTGAACCGAGGGAGTCGTATAATTCAATTAAAATAAGATTGTGATCTCCAAAAACAAAGAAAAAAAGATTGTGATCGGATCTCGAATGAGACAGAATTCATAAATTAAATATTGTAATCATTTCTCTCGCGATCCTCTATTAACATTGTCTTTGTCGTTGGTAATAAATCAGGCCCTTGAAACAACAAATTATCGTCTAGTCCTTCGCCACGTGTACTTGAAATTTTTGTTGAAGAAGAATTCGTAATAAAGCTAAAAACCAGGGCAAATAAAAGAAACGAGACAGACACAAACACCACCTGTACACTGTTTGTCTATGTCAAGTCAAAACTAAATCCAAACTAGACATTTGTACTTAATCAACCGCTTTCACTCTCACTCTCTCTCTCTCTCTGTGTCTCGGCGAGACTCTCAAAGCAAATTATACATAATATAAATTTCCATCTCTTTATCTCTCATTTGAAACACTCTGATCAGATCTTCTTCGTTATGTTTGTCAAAAAGCTTGTCGAGAAGGCTTCTCTCAAGAAGGTACTTATTCAACTTCATTTCTATCATATACATATGATATACCTGTATGTATGTCTTTATTTTTTAAATTTGTTTTGCTCTGATTGGCTGATCGCATACACTTTTGATTTTTACTTTTTTTAATGAATGATGATGAGGATCATTGTGATTATTACTTTGATATTGCGATTAAATAATGCTTTTTCGTTAGATTGAAATTACATGCTAAACTGAAACTGTTCGCTTCATTTTAAGTTCCTTGTATTCTGTTGTTTGTATAATTGTATTGGTTTCGATTTTGCGAATGTTCGTAAGTGAGTAAGTAGTTTTTTGGTACTGCAACTTTTTTGCAGTTTGTTTTCGAAAATTTAAGAGGATGATGATTTGTGATACAATTTGAGACTGTAATTACTATTTTAGAGAAATTGATTTCCTTAATAGCATTATTTGTTGTTTGATTATGATTTTTACTTGATTTGTTGAAATAAGAAGTTAAATGTTTAAATTTCTTTTAATTGGATTGCAAAAGGCTTCATAATTGTATTTCATCCGATTAGCATATTTCAGTAGAAAGGAAATGTATATGTTATCATAGTATGTAATTCGTATATACTATGCGAGACCCATGCTAAAAGTAATAGGATTAGGATTAGTTAATATTTGGACAAACTACCTTAAAGTTAGCTCATTATTTAATAAAATGAAGCTTTGTTATATGAAATTTCTTAGAAATAGAAAAATAGTTTTGACAAACCTAACCCAAATAAGATTTCATAAACAAAGCATTGAATGTCATTATAGTCGAAGTACTTTTGCTTTGTCCATGGGGAGTAGTTAGTTTTGTAGTTAGGATAAGGGTGTTTTCTTTTCTTGTTTGTCATGGGTAAGTATGATCTCTTGTTAGAAATACATGATATACCTACCTAGCAAGCAAGGTATTCAATATTAGATCAGGACTCTTTAATGTCACTTTAGGTTCTCGAGAACCAAATTGGCGGTCATTTCGTTATTAAAATTCACCTAAAAAAGACAATACCTACTCTTAGTATAATAGATTACTTAATAGAAAAGACTATAAAACCATGATAGATTCGCTTTATCTTTTCTAGATTTAGAAGCATCGCATATTTAATCTAGCACCCACTACGACCTTTATTTCTACTTTTACTCCTCACTTGTGCACACATATAAACTGAACCCTCTGATTAGTATTTGTCGAGGGAAACAAGGTAGCATAAATAGATCCATGGCAGATGTATGCTCCCCATATGGTGCCAATTTGTAAATTTAAATACTAACCCTTTTGTCAGGTTGCTAATTTCTATTATTCTTTTTGCTTCTAATGTTAATAATATTGTTTTATAGCCTGGCGGGAACTCAGATTCTTTGAAAGCGGAAGATGTAAACCCTCGTGTGGTTTTTCATTATGGCATCCCGTCAAGATGTTCCATATTGGCATATGACTCTACTCATAAGATACTTGCTATATCCACCAAGTAAGATTTTCATCTCAAGTAAATGCGCCATTCATGACTACATATTATTAATTTTTTGCATTGTATCCATGACAAAATGCTCTGTCATGTTTAAATTTTCTATTCAGCAACTCAGTTAAATGGAAATAATTATCTACAGATTTCATAGCACTAAAGTTATATGTTCAAAAATTTCTTCGACAATCAGATTACTCGACATCATGCACAGTAACAATGTTTTATAAGTTATTATGCTTTTATTTTGCTGTTTATCACTTAATTTGGTCTCCGCCATTTTCTCAGAGATGGGCGCATCAAATTATTTGGAAATGGTCATTCTCAAGCCCTGCTTGAATCTTCGGAATCAGTACCGAGCAAGTTTTTGGAAGTTAGTTAATCTGCATTTATATTTCTTGAAGTTCTTGTCTATCACATAAACTTTGCTAGTGGTCTGTTCAGAAAATGAAAGAATCGCTTGCAGCCACATATTACTGTTTGAAAATATTACAACGTTATTATAACTTTGTTTACTTTGGCCTTTTTGTTGCAGTTTATGGAGAATGAAGGCATTCTTTTAAACATAAATATTAATAATCATATTGAGGCAAGTCATCCAGGGATCCTGAGCTTATTTGCAATGATATGTCTCTGTACTATAACTTTTTATATTATACCGGGGGAAACTGAGTCGGCATTTATCTGCATTCTTCTTCCTATTATAATTTCTATATAGGTCTGGGACATAGACAGGAAATTCTTGACTGGTGTACATATTTTTAAAGAAGAACTCACTTCCATTTCTGTCAGTCCACATACTGAATACATGTAAGTTTCCTTAACTATATAATATGTGAAACGCTTCCAAGAAGGGTCTTATAAAAAGATATATAATGTGTTTGGCAGGTATATTGGAGATTCAGTTGGTAATATATCAGTTTGCAAATTTGATAGAGAATCATGTAAATTAGTTCAAATGGAATACCAAATACCGTTTTCAGCATCTCATGGTAAGAGAAATTTTCTAGAAATCTCTAATAACGTGGTCTACATTTAATTTTTCCATGTCCCCTTACATGCTCTATTTACTAATTAAATTTTTATTTTTCGAGGTTGTCTTATAAGTTTATTTGTCTAACTGATGGAGATGCACCAATAAAGATCATCAATCCTGCAGCTTATCTGGTTGAAAATGCTTAATTTACTCTGCTGGAAGCTTGTTATCTGAAAGATGCAACATACATCTAAACTTGTTAACTATACCACTTCTCTTATTGCAACTGAAATGCATAACTTCTTTGAACTACAACTACTTAAGTTTACTGATACACAAACATCTGTATCTCAATAGTCAATACCTATTAGAACAAACGAATAACGTCTTAATCTATGTCATTTAAAACTCCTTGTTATTCGCTGGACTAAATAGTTACTTATGTTCGCTTGCAAGGATTATAATCTCTGGACAATGTTAGAAGTTGCACTCGTTTTGTCACATTCAATCCTCTTGTTCAATTCGTGGGACTATTTTTAATCATTTCCTAGTTCACTTTGGGGTGACCGGCCCTTAAATCTTTTTTCTTATTAGTAACCCTCTTCTTCATGTTCTTTGTAATTGTGAAATTGCATGAATAGTAATCCCACTATGCCACTGCGTATTATTAAACCCAGCAACGGGATTAATTGAATACTAAGTGTGGTATAAAATTAGAGCAAATAACACAATAGTCCGAGTATATAATCCCATTAAATTAAAAAAAAGATCTGGTTTTAATGTAGTTTAATAACATTTTCAAGGATTTCATGCTCTAAAACCACTGATCATTTTGCATAGAAATATATGGCAGGTATAATCTGCAATCAAATTTAATGTTTTATGTTCTTACTATGAACTCTACTAGAAAGTCGATTCCCTCTATCAGTTAAAATTACTTCCGAATTTACTTGAAACCCTCCTCTATATTGTCAAAGCTGAAGCTTCTTTTGTTTAATTCCACGAAGTAGTCAATTTGTGTTTATTTTCTTTCATTTTGACGGATGAATCAAATGCATAGGTAATTCAACTGATGTTGCCGATGACAGTGCTGTAATGTATATACTGCCTCAACCAAGAGCTGAAACTAAGAGGTAGTTAATGTATTGACAGTTTGTTTTTCATCTAAGCTAATTTATCTTTATTTTATATACAGTCATGGACAAAGGACAGTGGCGGAGGTGTTGACCTTCCAAAGCTCACATATACAAGAATTAGAGTAGCTTTCTGTTTATAACTGAAGCAGCCTTGTCTGGCTTAAATAATTTTTTTTGAGATATTAAATAAAGCCTTTTGGATGATCCACATAAAGCTGATGCTATAGGTCTCGGTTCAGTTATATTATTGTTTTCTGTATCAGGGATTCACAATATTGTATTATTGTGACATCTTTTGTCTCTCATCTTCTATCCACATTGATGCAGGGTTGTTATAATATATAGAGACGGTTTCATTACATTATGGGACATACATGGTAGTAAAGCCATCTTTACAAGCGGTGGTACTGTTTTACAATCAGTGAATCATGAAACAAAGAAAGTAACAGCTGCATGTTGGGCTTGCCCATTTGGAAGCAAATTAGTTACTGGATACAGCAATGGAGATATTTTTATTTGGGGTGTTCCTTCTGCCTTAAATTTTGATAAAGAACTAGAATTATGTAGTAAACATAGTTCTCCAATTCATAAACTAAATCTTGGTTATAAACTTGACAAAATACCTATTGCATCAATAAAGTGGGTTTTGCCAGAAGGAAAAGCAAGTCGGTTGTATGTATTGGGATCCTCAGATTTTTTATCTGCAAATTCGTTACAGGTATTACTGAAATTTGATACACAGATGTGTTAGTCTTACACACTGTTATTCTTGAATAAAAACTCAATTCTGCTTTGTTTTTTAATATAAATAAAATTCCTGATTGCAGGTAGTTTTGCTGGATGAACACATTGATTCTCGGACAACAAAGTTTGGGCTTCATCCACCAGAGCCTTGTGTTGACATGGAGATCATGTCAACTTCCACTGTGCAAAGCAAGAACTGCCAAGATTCTTTGCTTTTGCTGGGGAAAGCGGGTTGTGCTTATGTCTATGATGATAATGTGATCGAAAAGTACCTCTTACAGTGCCAATCTAGGTCACCACCATCACTTCCCAAGGAGATGAGGGCTAGGCTGTCATTTGCAGATTCAAGCATCACCACAGCAAAATTCATATCAGACAATCAATACATGTTAGGTACAGCAAATGAGGTACGATGGTAATCTCCTCATCATCACTGATTTTCATGACTAATCATTTAAGTTTAATGGTGATCCTTACTTCAGTATTTGTGTAGGATTACCTTACGCTTGCAAAACACATTCCAACGCTTTTTGCATATGATACAAAGCAAAAGGATGGAGCCAACTCGAAGACAGCTAACTTTAGCAGGTTCTCGGATTTTAAGCACATGTACATAACAGGACATGCTAATGGGGCTATATGCTTCTGGGATGTGACATGCCCACTATTTTCACCAATGTTTTCATTAACTCAACAGGTATGCACTGTTAGAACATTTTACCTATCTACCTTTCATGAAAAGAGTATTTTTTTTCTCTTTATTAAAGCATGGACATTTGATCATTCTTCATGTTATTAATGATCAAGATTTTATTGTTCAGAAATTGGATTATAGTATGAACAGAGTGGAAGTAATTGTATGGAATAGAAACTTGAGTTGGTGATCTAATTTTCTAGCTAATTCTCCATGGTGGCCTTAAAACTTTAATCTTTTGTTCTTAAAGAAACTAGTAAAAGAATTAAAAAAAAAAAAGAAGCTAGTCTTAGGATAATTTTCAAAATGTTGGTCATTTTCCTCACGTTCTTACCGAATCTATGACTGTGCCCTCTGCAGAGTGACGATGATGCGTCATCAAATGGTGTTCCTGTCACAGCATTATACTTTGATATCAACTCAAGGCTCCTCATTTCTGGGGATCAAAGTGGAATGGTTAAGTGTCCTCAATTTTATATGTTCAGCAGATTATGATGATCGTTTGGACACCTCTATACTACTATTCTCTTTCCGTGCAGGTACGGATTTTTAAATTTAAACCCGAGCCTTTCTCGGCAGAGAGCAGCTTCATGTCTTTCCAAGGTATTCAGTTTCCATATTGCCACAATATAGCCTTTGGTTATAAGTTAATAGCATTTCACATCGATGTGTCTGTGGTATGATTTAGAGTTTTCTAATCGGCGTATTCAATCTAGGTTATGTTTTCTACTCTGTCCATAATTTGGTAAACGACTAAGGATTCTTATAATTGGCAAAGTGTATGAAGATAATGATGACTGAAATATTCAGTCCATTGCTTAATATGAATTTGCATTTTGCAGTAAAGATGAGCTTAAAGTTCCTAATAAGATTTTGTTAGACATTGACTTCCATTATTTCCAGGAAGTTCAAGGAAAGGAAACAATCACATCGTACGTAGTGTTCAACTTTTGAAAGTCAACGGGGGTGTGCTATCTTTCAACATGAGACAAGACTTAAAGCAGCTTGCTGTCGGCTCTGCCAAAGGATATGTGAGATAATTTTTGTTACTTTGTTTTACTTCTTTATGTTATCTGTAGAAGCTTTGTGGGGATTTGATATTTGAATATGTTTCATCATAACAAATATAGATTCTGAAACTATTACTTCATACAGTATTCACTGAGAGCAGAAAACCTGCTGGCTTCGGTTATATGATAGTTACAGATTGGTTGATATACTTGGCCAAGATTAAGAACTTCTCAACCAAAAGTCTAGAAGCAGATTACTACTGGTTTTATGATCAAAGATCATATGATTAATGTAATTCTGGCTTCTTTCATTTAAGGGACAACTCCAAAGGTTCTCTTGTAAACACAGGTTGCTTGTTTATCAAGTTCCTTTACACTTCTGTTCCTTCATCTATTCTGTCCAAGAGAGGAGAGGAGATAGATGCATCGCAACATTGACATTATGTTACTTTTTATGCAATCAGTGTAATTAGAAACTTTATTTTGAACTATCTATTGTATTAACTGCAATAACTGCTATTATATGGAAACAGTCTGTAGAGTAACTTAGATCTTTTGTACGTTTATTGTTTACAGGTGTCAGTGATTGATTTGGAGGGTCCAACTCTACTGTATGAAAAACATATTGCTAGCGAACTATCCACGGATGTCATATCGCTGCAATTTGCAACCTGCAGTTTACATGGCTTTGAGAAAAATATTTTAGCGGTGGCAACAAATGATTCATCAATTTCAGCACTTGAGAGTGATACCGGAAAGGCACTAAGCTTGGGAAATATTCATCCTAAGAAGCCCTCTAGAGCTTTATTTATGCACATTTTAGGTATCAGAATGCAATCTTTTAGACTTCCATATCTACGATCCTCACTTAACATGACATTTAAAACCAGGCTTCATTATTGTCCATGACCCCAAATTATACTGATACTTCCAATATCCCTGTATCAGTTTACTGTAATCTAAATTGTTCTGCAGATGGACAAGATACATCAGGAAATGAGGGGCTAAATTTGAGCAAGGGGAGTTATGTTGACGATAGCATGCAGAAGCAATTTCTACTAATGTGTTCAGAAAAAGCTGTATATATCTATTCTTTGGTGCATGTAGTCCAGGTTTGATAAGATTCAATTTCAAGCACTTGCAATGTCATCAAACTGATGTAACCTGTACCAACGTTATCAATTTCTTTCTTCAGGGTATTAAAAAGGTTAACTATAAAAAGAAGTTTCAGTCCTCTGTTTGTTGTTGGGCATCAACTATGTATACTCCTGATGCCAACCTTGTTCTCATATTTACTGATGGAAAAATTCAGATAAGGTCAGGACTCTTCTTTCTGATACCTTTTAGAATGAAACTTATCATACTTATTAATAGAAAAGAGACCAGACCATTCCAAAATTTTAAAACTGTGGGTGCAACTCAATTGTGATCCATCACCATATTAAAAGAAAACCAGAAAACTGTAGGTGTTGATTTTTTCGTGCTTATATATGCTTATTTTGGCACCTGAGAGGTCGTAACGTCACGGCCTTTAGGATTTCTGCCACTTTTCTTGTGCCCTTATCCAGTGCTCTTGTTATAACATGTATTGTAACAACTAATATTTAAAAAAAAAAAAAAAAAAAAAGGACCCTT
>PHNY01077859.1:10971-22287 GCA_003724115.2 Anethum foeniculum
TCTAAGTCAGTTGGGGTTTCATGGATAAAGAATGTTGTTGATTAATTTCATGTGATTAAATTATATTATGCATTATAATTCTGATTATACAAAGCTCTGGCTTCCAAGTGTCTAGAACACTCGTGGGATTATCTAACGTTTTCACTTAAACAGCCCAGATTCTTTTGCATCGAGCTTACTTCTAGAATTTACTTGTGAAAACTCAGATCGTTGCCAGAATTGTCTCTGGTGAAGGAAACTTCTATAAGAGGTCTCATTCCTGCTGCTTCAAAGTCCAACTCAAACTCTGATAGTTCAATGTGTTCATCGCAGAGTGGAGAAATAATTGTGGTAATGCATTAATTTATATATCGTACTATTATTTTTGACATTTTTACTCTTGAATGTTCATGTTTAACGCTGAATCTTCTTTATATAGGTAAATGGCGATCAGGAGGTCTTCCTCATCTCAGTTTTACTCCAGAAGGAAACCTATAGGTACTCCATTAACGAATAGAGAACCCAATGCATATCCTGATATCTTCTGATATATTTCAAAATTTGACGAGCCATAATGTCATTGGGGCTAATGTTTCATTGCTAATATCATGTATTATTCATTATTACTATGGATCTAATTATTTTTTCATATCGAAGTAAATTTTAAAATGCTAATTTCTTAAAGATTAATAGTGTCATTTTATTGTTTTATATTATATTTTATGTAAACTAGACAAAATTGCCTTGATGCTGTCACTGCAACTTACAGTGAGGAGGGAAACATGATCAGTCTTGTACCTTCTCTGTTTTTTTCTCTTAGCTACTTATATGCAGGCCTTTCCTTAAAAATATATTTTTTATGTGGTCTTCTTCAGGCATTTAGAATCCATAGGCCGAGTTTACAGTAAAGATTTAGTAGTTGAAGAGAGAATTAATGCCGAAACTGCGATTCATAAAGAAAAGAAAAAGGTACTTTGTGTCCCGAACTCTCCCACACATCTTAATTGAGCACTAGATGACTTATTTAGACTTCACCAGGGTATTTTTAGTTCTGTCTTGAAAGACATGAAGGGAACTAAAGCAGCACATGGACCTGAAATGGAAGCTGAGGACGCTAAAGGTGCTGAGGCACTGTCAACTATCTTTACAGTAGCTAACTTTTCCTTGAATGTGGAGAATACAAGTAATCAGATCACAGATAATACGGATGAGGTGGAACTACTGGATATAGGTATCCCACCCCTGCATCATTATTATATTGTTTTTGTTATATATAAACAAGACAGAAAGCATGGAATTGGTCGAAGCATTTGTAATAGACCATTGAAGCTTGTGCCTGACCTTGTGGATCTTGACCATGCGTAAACTAGTATGCATAAAATATGACAGAAAACATGAAAGATACTTTGTTTACCCAGTGATTGTACCTTGGAGAAACGTGTGTTATTCCATTTTGTGAAAACTCCATTGTAAAGTTAAACCATATATTTTGGAAATGACAACTTTTGTCCACAACATTTGTTTATAGCCATTTAATGTAAGACATGCTTGTATTCCTAGCGAAAAACATAACCAAACAAAACATAGCCACTATGTCCCACTTGGAAGAAGGGTGAGCTGCACACAGACCTTACCCTTACTACCAAGCCTAGAGAGGTTGTTTTCATGAAAACACCGACTTTTGGAAAAAAATGGAAAGTCTTGGAAGATGCTAAAAAATATGAAAACTATAAATTACTGGATTTTTTTGAAATGTCTTGAGAGGATGCAAAAAGGCTTCAAAACGCGAAACGCTGAACAGTAGGATATAAATCTAAGAAAAAAACAAAACTTGTTCAGCTTGATTTGCATTGCAATTCTTGTCGATGTTTGCCTCCAACGAACTTTTATTCATCTCTCTGACTGGATGCTTAGGCGTTCTCGTTGAAATAAATCCATTACCTTTTGTTTCCATGCTTGTCCTAGATGATATTGACCTCGAAGATTCAGGACATAAACCAAAAGGAAACTCTATGATGGCAGCTCTAAACAAGAAAAAATTGGCTAGTAAATTCCAGCTGTTGAAAGGTTAGTCCATAACTTTTGTCTTAATTTCATAGAGTATGCTTAATGATGGTTTCCTATAAAATTTATGGATACCTATTATTTGTTTGGCTAACTTGTAAAATATTCCTTGGGTACTGAAAGAAGGAATAGAGTATGCTTGTAAAATTTATTATTTGTTGGGTACTGAACCAACAGTTATTAAAATTTGCTATTCCTTCTTTCAGTTCTAATATCAACAGTTAATATATGATCGAAGTCTTAATATCGATGTAATGGTAATGCAAAATAGTAAGTGGTTAAGCTTAGTAATTATGCTCCTGTTATTTTAAAAGAACTTATTATGGTTAAAATTTATGGAGTATAGCATCCCTGTAAAATGTTAAGGTAAAATATGAAGGTGATAGGTTTTTTTCTGTCCAGGTAATGTTGCAGGTAAACTGAAACATATGAAGGGTAAAAATGAAAAAACTGTGGCCAAGGAAGAGCCGCAAGAAGAGAAAACTGGTGCTGGTACAGTTGATGAAATTAAGAAAAAATATGGCTACACTTTGAATGCTGTAAGTGTGCCCTACAGAGAAATTATCTACTTCATTTTAAAGTACATTTCAAAGCAATAAGGAATCATGCACTTAAAATTTCGAATTGGGGGGAGTAATTTGTTATCAATTGACGTCGTCAAATTTGTAGCTGTATTTTCTCACGCAGTATAAGTTTCTACATATATGCCTATTGTACTAGCCTCGCGGAACCATATTCATGTTTAAAAAAAATAATAATCATAAAATCCAACTAATACTTTTTCGTTATATATTCCAAAACAGGAACCAAGTGCTGCAAAAATGGCACAAAACAAGCTGAGCGAAAATATAAGGAAGTTGCAGGTATCACGAAAACATGCTTACGCCCATATATATTGTGACTACTTATTACTATGTGTTATTGTACATGGATAAAGATTTAAAATACATAAATAGAAAACACAGTAGGCCATATCACAGACAAGGGCACTAGAAATGCTAGTATAAAATTGCATATGCTACCTGTGGTAGCACTGATTGATTTAATTTGTATAAAAATCTTCTCCAGATTCAAGTTGCTATTGGATCCGTTACTTTTTTAAATATCCCTAAACCAAGTGATACAGATGAAATGATTGATGTTTTGAATACCTCCTGGCTTAGGTACTTGCAGAGATATGATCAAGTACATTGGTTTCACTTGTTTATATCAGTATATAAAGATATGAACCCGGTTTTCTTTTCTTTTTTTTTTTGGTGTTTTAGTCCTTTCCCTTGCACATATAGTATCTACTCTTATGCTGCATGGACAAAAGGTGATTTTTAAAGAAAAATAGCATACTAAGCCCCATCACTACACACATCCTTCCGCCTGTATTGTGGTGCATGTACTAAATTGATTATATTTCCAGTAGATAGTTACACACATCCGACTATTGTCTTTTGTGAAAATGGAACTCCCCGTCTTACTGAAGAGGAAGATATCAGCAGCCAAAGGCCTTTGTCCTAGTGTTTAGACCTCACTCTTAATAATAGGTCGTAGAAGGTTCAAGCCTCTGCAAACTGCAGAGGCATATTCTGGTTGGTATGAAAGTAGATAATCTAATGAAATTGGAAGCAGTGATTATTTTTCTGTTTTGCCCTTTGTACACATTTATGATTCCTTCTCTTAGAGTACCTAAGATGTTGGATTGCTTTTACAGGGAATAAACATTAAAACAACAGAGATGCAGGACAATGCCAGATCATTTTCTTCTATGGCCAATGAGTTGCTGAGATCTGCCGAACATGATCGACGAAGCTCCTGATATATATGTTACAGAATTGTGCAAAAATTTAGACTGAACTTGTTTTCTTTGCGTCTCGGTTTCTTTTATTATTCTTTTATCCAGTTTGCTTCCCAGATTATCATACCAACATGATTAGCACCTAAACTGAGTTAATCTTCAGGAACCAGGGGGAATGGGATAATTTGGGAACCATCTTTGTTTAAACTTAGGTATAGGGTGCAAATCTGATTGTCTCTTCTTTTATAGTTGTGTTTACGAGATTACAGGGGTATAGCAAAAACATTACAACGACATGTATTGTTTATTGTTTTAATGTTTGAAGAACTTTTGAATTTTAGGACATATAAACTTAATTATATATTTGAAAGAACTCAAAATCACCATTAATTTAATTGCAAGCATAGCAGAAGGCTACGTAAAAGGGAAAAAAATATGTGAAGATGATAAGAAGAAAGAAAAAGACCATATTTAGCACGGGATGAAGATTTCTCATAAAATTTGCGGAACACGGTTTAAAAATGAAGAACTGATTTTGTGTATTTAGTATTGTAATATATTTCGAAAAATATCAACTACAAAGGTTGCAAGTCATCTAAAATTCTAAGATTGCAGTGCACCACACTGGAACCTCGTTTCAAATCAAGATAAACTTGATGATAGGACGATCCATAGAAGATAAACTTCTCAATTTTATAGATTGCATATTCGATTTCATGGCTCATTGAATCTAAAATAGTCTACGGTCCAACAAATATGCAAAACCCAAATCTTGAGACCGTTATCGAAGCTGCCGCCACGAACAACTCACCTTCCATACACCCGACACTGGCGCATCTCTTGTGACTAGGCCACATTCTCGTTGATAGTTTAAGAGGCAGGGGCGCCGCTTAACCTTATTTGAACTCTTTTAAATGCCATTTTGATTGCTAGAAGAAAATTTGTAAAAGCTTATTCTCCGATCAATGAA
The DNA here is from genome assembly GCA_003724115.2 of Anethum foeniculum. Lineage (NCBI taxonomy): Eukaryota > Viridiplantae > Streptophyta > Magnoliopsida > Apiales > Apiaceae > Anethum > Anethum foeniculum. Next base: position 15,771 of record PHNY01077859.1, read on the forward strand.
TCTATGTATTTTAGACGCGTTTAATCTGAACCAATGTACAGTCATACAAACACAATCGAAGAACAAATGCTGAAAAAATGATTTTTTTTTTTTTTTGTATTTCAATGTTCTCAAATAAAAGTTATTATTATTAATTTATTGTTCAAATTAGAGTACAAATTATTTGATTTTTCAAGTTCCAGCCTTCCAGGCAATAATATGTGTAAACGTCAAGTTAATTCTGACTAATGATGCTATTTCAAATGGGCAATTTCATCTACTGAAGAACATACCCCCCTATACGCACAAAAATATAAAAATGCATCCAATCGTAAAATTACGTTTATCTACCCAAATAACTTGAGGTTAAGAAACATATTGTACCATACCAAGAAATGACATATAAAAAGTATACTCCCTCCGTCCCAGCAGGATGTATACGCTGGGAGAGGGAGTGATTGACACGCATTTTAAGGCTTATAAAAAGTATAGTTCTATAATTTTTTTTGGATTTTTTTTTTCTGTATAAAAATATAATAGTTTAACTTTTATTCAGAAAAAAAAAATTTAAAAAATAAATTATGGAACTATATTTTTTAAGAGCCTTAAAGTGCGTGTCGAGTGCACAGTTCCCAACGTATAGAATCTGATGGAACAGAGGGAGTATATAATTTGAGGAGGGAATATTGACAATACCACAACAAAAAATATGATAAAGGATTTGAGATGGAACAATTTGAAACTGCTGAAGTTTGGAGCCATTTTTTCTTTTTACAGTTTCTAATTGTTGGCAAGAAACACAATTTTAGTTTTACAAAAGCAATCACAAATAATTATTCATGTCAAAAGGACAATGGTGTGAGGCATCCAAATTCAATCAGCATAAAAGTTTAAACTATCACTGGCTACGAGTGCCATCAACTGCGAGTCGGCCACAATGACCAACCAAACACAATATTTGAGGAATTATCAGCCAATTTTCAGATAAACTATATAACAAAGTATCCTAAAAGGAGAAATTACAAATATCTTTTCCCAAAATCTGATTTAAAGAAACTAACAGAAGAGTTCTTGCAGACAGCACCAGGGAACTGAGAGAAAGACATTTGATGGCTCGTCCAGAAATTAATACCACAGATTCAGCACCAAAAGCACAAATAATATGCCTCGTTACTGCCTCGACCTGGATGCAGCTCGTCTGGCTTCATCTGGTGTTGAAGGAAACAGCTCTATGTATCGCGATCCAATTGTCTTCTTGTCTTTGGCCATGGCATTCTTAGCTTCCTCTGCAGAGATGAATTCTACAAATGCTTCTCCAGTAGCCTTTCCATCTGCACGACATGCAATATGTATTTTACCTTCTACCAGCTTATAATCTTTAAAGAATTGGGCAATACTGGACTTCTTGGTAGAGAATGGGAGGCCACGCAACTTCAATATCTCAGTATATTCCATTTGGTCCTTGTCTTGTGACCTCTTGGATCGAGCTGGAGGACTCCTACGGAAGTCATTATCATGATTCCCATCATAATTCACTTCAGAGGCCACAGCATTGTAATACTCCTGCTTTTTGCACCGGAAAACTTCAACATATCTTCGACCAATGTTCTGCCGATCTCTTTGTAGAGCAAGGTCAGCCTGCATCGGTCCAGCAAACACAACAAATGCCTCGCCAGAGAACCGCCCATTCTTGTTCACCAGCAACACATCCACAACATCAAGCCCATCAAAGAACTTGAAAACGTCAATATCAGTGCAATCAAAAGGAATACCCCTCAAGCGAACAACAGGAAACGTAGAGAGATGAAATCCACCGCCATAGTCACTGTAAGGCTGGAAACCTCTTGAACCGCTGCCAACTGCGAAGTAGGGATTTGATTCCATCATTCTTGGTCTCTTTGAGCCGATCCCGTACCCGTCCGAAACCCCCCCGCTCCCAAACATTGCCCTTCAATTAATCATACCCAAAACAGAGAAAACAAATCCCCCACTCAACCTTGTTAATAAACCAAACCCAACCCATTTCATTTTTTCCTAGAACCTAGCTTTCTTAGTTATTCAATTCAATTATTTCTCAAAACAATATATTTCAATCTTTCAACTAACCCTTGTAAACATAAACATCTGTTCTCTCCCTACTTAACAGATAAAATACGATACATTCACAAGAAAACACAAATTACCCAATTTAAAAGAAAAAACCGAAACAAATATATAAACAAGACCACCACATATCAAGAACCAAAACATCGAATAAACATAGCAGAACTCAATTGCAGACCCATAAACTCAACTTAATCAAGTTAAAAATTAAAACTTTCACAACCCAATAAACAAATCTTAAATACAAACAATTATCTCATGTCTCTTTTTCCATTTATATACAATTCTTGATTACTATGAATTAAACTTGCAGACAACAAAGCACAACAATTAAGATGAGATCTTTATAAGAAGTGAACATAAAATTATACAAACAAATCCCAATTAAATTATCACATAAATTAGGGTTTATCGCATCGAAAATCAAAAAAATTGACATGAATATAGAGAAAATTAAAGAGAGAGATATATAAAGGGATGATGAGATAAAGAACATACCCTCTCATGCCGTACATAGCTTGTGTCGAATGAAAATAGTGGAAAGCTTTGAAATCCAGACAAAGATATTGAAACAGCCAAAGTCAGATAGATTTATGAGTGCTTCGAAACATGAAAAACAAAACCTAATTTATTGTTTTTATTTATTTTGGTTAAAATTAATAATTAGGTTTTTTATAGACTTTTTTCCGGGTCTTTACTGGGCTATTAGCCCTTTTCAGGCTCGGTCGGTGGTGTTTGAATTATTAATCATCTGTCCCTTTTTAGTTGTCACATTTGATTGTTGACCGGTCAAATTGACTGAAATTTATAAATATTTTATAATTGAAAAAGATAAAAGAAATTATATCTATCGAAAAGTTCATTTAATCTATTTTGATATATAATTTTCAGTTTTTTTAAATAATATAAAAATAATTTATAATTTTTGGTCAAAGATCGGTCAATTTGACCGATAAAAAAGGAAATGTGACAACTAAAAAGGGATCGGAGGATGTATTTTTTTCTTGCGACACGCGAAAATATTATTAAAATATTGAAACGACACAATTCTCTAAACTATCAACTACAACGTATTTTGAACCAAAATAAATAATAGTTTATTTTCAGACACTTAACAGATAGAATATTCAAATTATATTCTTATTATATTCTTATAATATAATATGCATAAGAGGAATTTTATCCAAATATTTGGTCATGTACTACTAATGTAATAATGACCATTAGATCTTAAATTAAATAAATGATAGCCGTTGGATCTGAAATAAAGAAATATTTTATCTTCATAATTTAAACCAAAACTAAGTACGTCTTCTAAATTGAATAGATTAGTTAAGTAAGTACCATAAATTGAATAGACTACTTAATACAAAATTCGTAACTGTTTTTTCTCTTCAGTTTTTAGAAAATTTTACGTAAATAATACTTTTTAAATCATCACTGAATTAAAGAATATTTCGTGAGTTTCGTGTGGATTATAAAATTGTCAAAATCTGATTTCTAAAACTCAAAGATTGAGTCAAAATAAATTAAACGACACATGATTCTTTTATATAGTTCGTGTTCTTTACATGAAATATTACAATGTTCTGAATTTTTAAATATATTATTATAATTATCAAAAAAATATACGAATAAAGGAGACCGTACAACCTGTGCATTGCACGAGCAATAAGCTAGTATAATATAATATCCTTATAATATAATATGCATAACAAAGATCTTATCCAAATATTTGGTCATGTACTACCAATGTAATAAGAACCGTTAGATTTTGAATTAAATAGATAATAGCCGTTGGATCTGAAATAAAGGAATATTCTATCTTCATAATCTAAACCAAAACTAAGTAGGTCTTCAAAATTGAATAGATTAGTTAAGTAGGTATCCTAAATTGAATAGACTACTTAATACAAAATTCGTAACTGTTTTTCTCTTCAGTTTCTTGAAAATTTTACACAAATAATACTTTTTAAATCATCACCGAATCAAAGAATATTTTGCGAGTTTCATGTGAGTTGTAAAATCGTCAAAATTTGATTTCTAGAAATCAAATATTGAGTCAAAATAAACGACACATGATTCTTTTATATAGTTCGTGTTCTTACGATTTTACATGAAATATTACATTGTTTTGAATTTTTAAATATATTATTATAATTATTAAAAACAATACACGAATAAAGGAAACCGTACAACCTGTGCATCGCACGGGCAATAAGCTAGTATGCATAATATGGATCTTATCCAAATATTTGGTCCCCGTACTACCAATCAGGGATTGCAATTTGTACCGATCCGATGGATACCCCATCCGTACCGACCCGATTAGATCTTGCCGAACCCGAATATTTCGGGTTTGGGTTTAATTTTTAAACCCGAATCATTTTCAGGTCGGGTTTGGATTTTAGGCATACCGTTTCGAACCAGACCCGAAAACCCGAAACCCGTTTCGAATCCGACCCGAACCCGAACCTGAACCGAAACCCGTATTAAATTATAAATAATATTATATATATATTAATATATAATGTTAATTATAGTAAAATTTTTATAGTCATATATTTATAATATATAATGTTAATTATATTATAATTTCAATAATATTGTATTTATAATATTGTAAATAATATTATATATATATATTAATTTATAATGTTTCTATCGAGTTTGGGTTCGGGTTTGGGTTTTTCGGGTTCGGATTTTTTGAATTTTTCGGGTTTCGGGTTTAACCCGAACCTGATTGAAACCCAACGGGTTCGGGTTTGGGTTTACCGAATCGGGTTTAATCGGGTTCGGGTTTGGGTTCGGGTCGGCGGAAAAAATTCGGGTTCGGGTTTGGTTTTTGTCAAACCCCTTTCGACCGACCCGTTTGCCATCCCTACAACCAATGTAATAAGAATCGTTAGATCTTAAATTAAATAGATAATAGCCGTTAGATCTAAAATAAGGGAATATTCTATTTTTATCATCTAAACAAAAACTAAGTAGGTCTTTCAAATTGAATAGGTTAGTTAAGTAGGTATCCTAAATTGGATAGATTACTTAATACAAAATTCGTAACTATTTTTTCTTTTCACTTTCTAGAAAATTATATGTAAATAATACTTTTTAAATCACCACTGAATTAATGAATATTTCGTGAGCTTCGTGTGAGTTGTAAAATCGTCAAAATCTGATTTCTAGAACTCAAAGATAGAGTCAAAATAAATCAAATGAACACAATTTTTGTTTATGTTTGACTCTCTCTAATAAACATATTTAAATTTATTATTTATAACTTCAAATTTTTATTAATAACATATTTAATATCTAATACTCATAATGTATTATTCAACTTTCAATGATAAATTTATATATAATATTTATATTAGTAGATTTAAGTACACTATATAAAATTTAATATTTTATTTATTAGTTTCAAATATATTAAAAAACACTTGACTGAGAGTTTGGGGAGAATTTTTTAGACTAATTTTGCAAAAAAATACATTTAGTGTATGGAGTTTTGATGAAGGCTAAAAGAAATCCTTAACTGTGTCTTGATTTATTATGTTCTCATCTAAAATATCGATATTCACTTGATTCTTCTATATAGTTCGTGTTTTATAATTTCTATAAAATATTACAATGTTCTGAATTTTTAAATATTTTATTATAATTATCAAAAAAATACAAGAATAAAGGAATCCGTACAACCCGTGCTTTGCACGGGCAATAAGCTAGTTCTAAAAAGTATTACAATTACATATTTGACAATCTAACCTACACCAGTTGTGAAACTAGTATCACCACAATTGACCTTCATATAAGTACTATTTGTACCCAATGTTCAGAACTATCGGTTACATTGACAAATATTAGAGTAACAAATTCCCAGAAATAAACAATTTTTTGTTGTGAAATGTGAGCTCTTGCGATATCCAGGTAGTGTTGAATTATTAATTATAGAAAGTTCAACCATCAATATTCACGAAATTACAATTATTATTTTTTTTGAAATTAAAAAATAATTTTTCAAAATTTCATAAAATCGATTTTCATGAGTAAGATCGAGGATTCCACAATACATGAAATACATTCATCTCCAATTTTAATAAATAAAAAAATGTAGTGCATTTTGGATTACATCAATCAAACCTGTATTCAGGTCGGTAATATTTATTAGGAATTTTACCGTTTCAAACATGAAATTTAGTGATTTATAACAAATCGGAGAAAACGGAGACCGAAATTTGTTCATCGAAATTGATTAATATAAGTGTCTACTTGTGTGTGTATATGATAAGTGCATAAATTTACATATTTTTATAACTATTTTATTGCTCGCTTTCGTATTTTTATTTATTAATTTATCGCATTTACTTTGTTTTGCAGAAAAATAAAAGAAATAATAAAAGGGGAGAAAAGTAAGGAAGGGCAAAAGAGGAAAGAG
>PHNY01077874.1:905-22207 GCA_003724115.2 Anethum foeniculum
ATAAAATCCGCATTCTTAAACGGGATACTCGAAGAAGAAGTATATGTTAAACAACCTCCCGGTTTTAAAGATACAATACATCCGGAATATGTATATAAATTAAAAAAAGCTCTATACGGATTAAAACAAGCTTCAAGAGCTTGTATGAAAGGCTAAGCAAGTTCCTTTTAGAAAATAACTTTAAAATAGGAACGACCGATAAAACCTTATTTACGAGACAATAAAAAGATGATATATTGCTCGTACAAATTACATGAGTATGTAAAGAATTCTCAGATTACATGAGTAAGGAATTTGAAATGAGTATGATGGGTGAATTAAATTTCTTTTTAGGGTTGCAAATAAGACATTCGAACGAAGGCATTCATATTTCATAATCAAAATATTGCAAAGAAATGCTAAAGAAATTTGAAATGGAAAATTGTAAACCCATATCTATTCCTATGTCAACTTCTGACAAACTAACGGAAGATCCTAAAGGAATTCCCGTTGACACTAAGAAATATCGAGGCATGATTGGTAGCTTATTATATATTACCGCAAGTAGACCCGATATTCAATATATCGATATTCAATATAGTGTTTGTAAATGTACTAGATTCCAAGTAACACCTAAATAATCTCATCTATCCGCAGTAAAAAGAATATTGAGATATCTTAAAGGAACCACTGATATTGGTCTTTGGTATCCAAAAAGAGTACCATTTAATCTAGTATGCTTTTCTGATCCGGATTATGCCGGGCACTTAGTAGATGGAAAAAGCACTAGTGGTACGTGTCAGTTTATGGGTGGATGTCTAGTTTCTTGGTTTTCAAAGAAACAAAACTCAGTATCTATATCCACTACTGAAGCTGAATATATAGTCGCCGCTAAATATTGTGCACAATATTATGGATGAAACAAACATTGGCCGACTATAATATTAAATTTGATGTAATCTGCATCTTATGTGATAACACAAGTGCTATTGATTTAAGTAAAAATCCGTGTTACATTCAAGATACGAACACATAGATGTGAGACATCATTTTTTACGTGATCATGTCAATAAAGGTTATATAAAAATGACTCATATAGAAACTGAGTATAACATCGCAGACACCTTCACAAAACCATTAAATTCCGAAAGATTCACTAAATTACGTTTGGATTTAGGAATGTTAGAATACTCTAAATAATGGTCAAATAATATAAATCATTATTTTGAAAGGAGTACTATTAAATATTTTTTATTAAAACTTCTTTTCTACTGATTTGTTAATATTCTTATAAGTTCAGATTTATCAATAAAATCTTATTGATCGGGTTTTGAGAAATATTAAACACTTTAAGTGCATTGAAAAGAAATTTTTTTCACTCCCTTCAAAATATTATTTTTTGATACATATTTTACCACATAAAAATATTGATGTCTCTATATATATATAAATTTTATTTTATATATTATTTCAAAATATTATTTGTATAAAGTTTATTTCTAGTTTAGTTGTATTTGCAAACCCGACCCAACTCATTTTTAGCCCAAATCTTAAACCCTTATCTATGCAAGCATGGTTTGGCCCATTTTTAACAAAATATAATTATTTTTTAGCCAAAACCGGCCCAAACAATTCTTGACCCAATCCATTTACTAAACCCTAAAGATCATAGCCGTCCATTTCTTTTCAAAGTAATCTCGGCCGTTCATTATTAAAAATTATATATATCAAACACTAAAGTTACTGTACAGGGTGTGTGTGTTCGAGTCAGTCGCACTTCATTTCTCTCTCGTTTCTTCTCAATCCTTCGGCTGTTCCTCAATCTTTTTCGATGAAATCTCGATCGAACTCTCACTTTCAGTCATTACACATCTTATTCAAACTATTCAACTGCAGAAATCAGTTGAATCGTTTATCCTATTGGGTCGGGTCGGGTAAGTTGAAAAGATTTCGATGAATATGCTCGAGTTCTAATCAATAGAACCAGAGTTCATATCGAAATCAACATTCACACACATGAATACATATATATCTTTCGAATTGTTATTTGCCCTAAAATTCTTCAAAACCCTAACTTTGGTTTTGAGTTATTTTTGCAGGATTTGAAGAACTCACCACAAATTTCATTCGCAATAATCAATTTAAGGCTGAGATTGAGGTTCGAATGCAGCAAATGAGCCTCAACTAGGTGAGTCGACCAGGTCGAGCTGACGAGTTAACTCAGAAATGATTGTTTGTACTCTAACTCGGGGTCAGACGAGTTAGAACAGGTAAGTCTCATGAATGCTTCAAAGTCGTGAGCTCAGGTATGTTATACTTTCAAATCTACAAATTAAATATCCATGAATTACTTGAATCAGTCATTTGATTACTCGAGATTATGGTCATGTTCAATAACTGTTTGATATGGTTGAAAGATTGGTTGATTTGCCTCTGATTTTTTTAGAATTGACATAAAATTATTTGGATAAGTCGAATACTAAAGGATTATTTGAATGTGATGCTTGATTTAATTCGAATGTTGAAAGTTTTTTTGTTTAAATGATGATTATGTGAGTAATATGTTGATGTTGAATGTTAAAGTGTCTTGGGAATTATAAGCATCTGAAAGAATCCTAGTTGATGTGTATTATGCATTGCATCATAAAACAATGCACACACAAGCCCCGGCACAAAGACCTGGCTAGGAATCCTTTAGAGAATCCCAGTATCTGGATCCCTGGTGTATGCGGCCACTATAGAAATTTAAGGTCATGGTTTGCTTTAAAATGTGTATGAGAATGATTATAATGTATACTGATAAGCACAAATTAAATGTAATATGTATGGTACATAGATACTGGTTGCAGTGGTATACTGTTAAAGGTAAAAATATGATGTCACTAAAGTCTTCAATAGAAACAAAAGATAATGGATTGATATGGACAAACTCAATCAATCATATGTCAAGGGAACTCTTTGAGATAATAACTTAAATAATTTAATACACAAGAAGTTCTATTTTATTTAAAGTTAAGTGACCAACCATTGACTATTTGTGCACACTTAGTACTTTCAAGCCCCCTTCTTTTAATAACTGCAACTTGTCCCCTTCCTAAAAAGATACTTAAATCTTGTTTCTACTAAAAAGGACAGCACCTTCTTATGCATATCTACTTACATCCGGATAGGACATAAATGATGTATAAATATCTGTGAGTATTATTTAGTATGTCAACCATAAGCATATGTATGTGTTATAAGAAAATCTGTCTGCAAGGTTATCTTTAGTAAAAGCATAATGAGTAACAATTGAGAACAAACTATCTAAACACTTACACAATACACTTGAATTACTCCTTCATGCTACAAGAGGCCAAGTAATGCATTTATGAAACTTACTGTTCACTCAACCAACTGCATTATCAAACTAATTTGTAATAGACTAAAAAGATTAGTATAATCACAATTTTTGAACAAAGTATTAAGAAATTAACATTTCGCCTTTCCTTAATTAATGTGTCATAATAATACGCTCCTGCAATCAATTTTGGTTATAGGAAAACATATAACCGAAAAGATGGTATGCTTCGACGAAACTTCTGGAAATGATCAGTTTGATATACTAGAGTTTCAGGATCTTGGGAGTGACTATCTGGAGAGTTTACTGTCTACCTTTTGATAAACTACAGTATAACTTACACTTGGAGACATGTTTAAATTCACTTTGACGCATTATTATGTTTCTAAATTTCTAATCTTGAAGCTAGTTCAAATGTTAGGAATTTGATTATATCAATTTTGATTATCTATTAGAACTTTCAAAAGCTTTATAATGTCAAAAACAATTTGTAATATATATATAAATGTAAGGGAAATCATGCCTCATAGTCAGTTCCGATGTTCTACGAGTTGAATAGAAAATCTTGTAATTGCCCTACATATAGATAGCTAAATCTTGTAATTTGTCTCTGTGTGTACGTTAATAAGATAGCTAAGAATAAGTTAGAGATTAATTTATAAGGGAACAAGAGATTATTTAAGTCAAAAGCCTAGTGTTTCAAGTATATAATATCGGCTATTATAACAAGTAGATAATCAGTAGTATCCATTTTCAAATGAGGAAATGATGTTTGTCCTAAAACCATGCATGTTACCAAATGATTACATGGTCTGCTCTTGTTCTCTTAATTAACTATGTTATCGCTTTAATTATTTCATCATCTTTTTTTATTCTTGCTCTAATAATTAACTCAGCATCTAACGAGTTTACCTTAATTACTGTAACCAATAATCCTCTAACCTCGAGACTATTAACTGGAAAACGCAACAGTTCTGTTCTGTTGAATCATTACCGGTTGTGTGGAAGGAGCAGTATACTAGCTAGTAAGTGGGAATTACTTTTCTTTTAACTACTTTTAGGGATCGAGAGAGTTGAATAACACTTGATATTCATATGACAATTTAGTAAACAAAATTTTAGGTACTAAACTTTATTGTACATATGGAAGACCACTTACAATGATATCTTTGGCGTCCTCCGTAATCCACTCACCCACTCTGTCCTTGTCTTTCCATGTGTGACAGTCTTTATACACAACTACGTCATCCCGATTGCCATCATGTTGCTCAGCATAGTCCTATTTCTGAAATTAAGAAAACAAGTGAAATTAATAATTACAAGACTGATGAAAATACCCACATAGAAATTTCAATATAATGCTAGAGAAACGTTAGATGCAAGTAAATGTCATGATACAATAGCATACCCGATGACGCCTATCAAATGAACGTGCACCAGATATGTGCAGCACTTTCACCGCACTTCGGGCTTTCTTACCAGCAATAGACTTTTTCTTAAGTGCTTCAGAATTCCAATACTCTGCTATTCTTGACCAGACACCAGGTTTCATATATAGGGACCTGTGTTGTGCATAAGTCCCTCCAGATCCCGCTATTATTCCATCAGCCCTTTTCTTGTCATCGGCAAGTGTACGACGCAATCTATCACGTATGTTCGCACGTACGGAAGCCTCTGTCTCATCTCTTGTAGAGAATCTAGGATCCCATGTCCAATAGCGCTGCAAAATATAACAAAAAGAAATTGTAAGATAACATATACATACTCTAAAACTAACATAATTTCATTTAAATGTCAAAGATAAATGACATACGAAGAACTCGTTTACACAGTCATCCCAGAACTTTGGAGATTTTCTATCAATCTCTATCACGCCTATACAACCATCTGGCCAGAACATGCGAATAATTGCCAATAAATTCGTAGTGCCTTTGGACAATCAATCCTGAAATTGTGTGAATGTTGTCACACATAAGTATAAATATACCACATTAAGTTTATGAATGAGAGCACAAATTACAACAAAAATGGAAAGCATATATTGCCACATTAAGCTGTATTACAGGCCCGCAAATATCTTTCTAAGCTGGGTGACCTCAGTCAAACTCATATTTTTTCCAAGATTTAAAATGTTGAGGTATAATGGCCAACATGTTCTTAAATTAGGTTGACCCTAGTATTCCTTGTAAATCTACATATGAACCTGCACAAAATTGCCTTACTTTTCTTGCAGGGCTTAAACCACTTTGATAAAATTTTACAAGAAGCAGATGGCATCATCCTATCACGAGGAAATCTCGGGATAGATCTCCCACCAGAGATGGCGAGCTTTCAATAACATGCATATGTTTAAACTCATACTATAGGCTCGTGGATTATCTTTAGATATTTCTTGTTACAGAGTGTTTGTGACTATATTGTTGATTTAATATTTGTCATTAAATTACAAGTATTCTTATTCCAAAAAGGTTCCGTTTACAAGTGTAACATGGCTGGAAAGCCTGTAGTGGTTACTCATGTGGTTGATAGTATGACAGACAACTTAAGGCCCACTCGTGCCGAAGCCACTGATGTTGTGAATGCTATATTAGATGGTAATTTACAGTGATTTGTTACTTTTTCTATAGTAGCTAGTGCTTTATCATGTGAATTGTCCCCTAAGTTGTACTTTGGTCTATGTCTTATATCTTAAACTTTTAGCAGTACTGCTTTTTTATAACTGTTATTTGTTAAATACCAATAGCGTGCTTTACTATGCATACATGACCTTATTATTTGTGGTATAATAATAATATATATGTGTCTGCGTTTATTTTTATCCTTGCTTAGGTAGTGATGCAATACTTCTTAGAGCTGAGCCCTTACGGGGTTTATATCCTGTAGAAACGATTTTGATTGTTATACGAGCTGTTAGGGGTGTCCCTATCATATATTGCCAAAGCCTTTTCAAATTGCTTGTTTTGCGTCTGGGTCCAGGAAGAGCCTGAGCTTCCCGAAGATGAGATATAGTTTGACATCGTTACAAGGTGTAGGAGATTAGAACTTCGGGAATATAGAAAATAATGTGGATGATGGTGAAGAGCTTCCTCAGTCAAGGGAGAATACTGGGAGATAGTATGGATTAACTGGTTACCATAGTAGCTCCTTTTATATAGGAGAAAGTGGTGCACTTGTGCAAGTAGGAGAATAATTATTTTTTATGGGATACACAAGATGATGAAAACAAACCTTAAACATAAGTATCCGAAAGGGCATTACTAGCGAACACTTGTCCATAAGAAGAGTATGAACACGATAAAGAAGAATTTAAACTATGGTTGATTGATTGGTTAATGCGCAGGAGATTGCCATTCAACAATTTTTAAAGACTTTGAGTATTAAGTTGAAATTAAGCAAAATTTTCAGGAAGTGACAGCTTGGAACTTAATTAACAGAAGGTTTTTGAAATTACAGAAGCTAGCCTCAAATATGATAAAAATAGACCATTTATTAAATTAGAATAAACAAAAAGCAAAGCAAAACACTGAAGTATAATTAATCATAAATCACTAGTATTGTAGTTGCTTGGTATTGCAAATATATATTCTCTGGTCATATGTACTATTAAGCCCTGGAGACAGCGCACATCATGATAGATCAATCTTAGTTTTCTATGCATCTGTAGTTGTGTGTAATGTCAAAAATGTACACATCAACCCACATGCCACACTCATCCATATAATGGTTCATAAACATATAAAAGTAGAAGATATGAGTTGGTCACAGATCATAAATCTCTGATTGTTTATCTATCAGGAAGGAAGAGTTCTTTAGCCTAAATTCAAAATATAAGTTCGTAAGAGAAAGTTTCTTAGTAGAATACTAGTGTCATCAGTCAGTAACTCCTTGCAGTTAATATTTGCCCCATTTAAAACCATGCCTATTGTAGATTCCCGGGTTATCAGTTCATCAAGGAACTAGCAGGGGCAAGAACCAAAAAACTGTTCGATCAAGTAAGGAGCATAAGGAGTGATGCAATTTTAACAGGAAATACAGGAAAGACATTTAATTGTTTAAAAACTAATAATAATAAGCCACCAGAATGCTAAAATAAAATAGAGCCATTAATTATACTCCATACATAATTTCATAAAATAGCCATATCAACCCACTACGCCATAAGTGCACATAGGCAATCCCTACTATGCAGTTGCATAAGGCCTAAATGGTGTTGCATAAGGTAATAGGCAACACCAGGCCAGCGTTGCCAATACGGGCGTGGCCGTAGAGCCTTAAGGCAAGGAAATTTGCAACACCACAAAGCGTTGCAATATGTATCTTTTGCAACACAAAATGCATACAATGGCAATAACACTTGGTGTTGCATAAAAAAGAAGCCACATCAGCACAGTGTCCTAAATGACACATGACAGGTCATTTTTCCAGGTCAGCATCTTGCCACGTCAGCAGCGGGGCCCACATTGCCATGTCAGCTATGGGGCCCACGTTGCCACATCAGCAGTTGACCCCATTTTACCATGTCAGCAGTAGGCCCCCTTTTTCCACGTCAGCAGTGGGTCTTACGGTGTGTAATGCAACACTAATTTTAGTCATATGCAACTTTAATTTTAGTCATTTGCAACATCATGTTTAGTCTTATGCAACATCATATTTAGTCAAAATCAATTCAAAAATAAATATTTGGACATAATTGTTATGTTTTTACATGATTCCCGCCAAACAAGGCATCCAACAGTCAACACAACAAGCATCCAACAAAATCTAAAACTTACTTAACAAGTTCTAAATTCTTGTCAACAAGCATAAATTAAACCGGGCACATACACTAATTTCTAACTACATAGCGAAAGATACACAATAAAGTCTCTAAAAAGTTGCTCTTCCTAGATAGCATTAGTGAGCCTTCATACATCCCATCATTATAATTTGCGAGAGTACGTCCGAAAGCCATTTTGACTCGGATGTGAGAAGTGTAGATATAGGCCGATCCAGGTGAGGTGGTTTATTAAAAGGTTGACCACCTACATAGTAACAAGACTGGACATTAGTGATTAGTTTAACAACCACCAACTGCTAAATGTTACATAAACTAAATTGCACTCTAAAAACTTGAATTAAAATGTATGAATGGTCTTCTTTATACTTATCAACTACTAGGTCAAGAAAGAAGAAGTGAAAATACATTTGTGCTAAAATGCGAATAAAGAGACATCCACCTACTAAATATATGTTCACTGTATGTTAATACATAATTCAACATATAAAGAATTATGTGAGAAGATATAAAGAATCTATAATTATTGACAAGAATTATAATAAAGAATTATAATATATAAAGAATTATTTTAATGCATTATAACTATAAAGCGTGAGTAGTTCAATAAACTTTCCACGATAATGACCCCGCAAAATATAAAAATAGTGATTAGCATTATGTTATGAGCGTTCCTAAACCCTTAAGGTGTTAGGAGGGTGCCTTAATCGGATCATGTATTATATTCAAAACTCCCTTTCACTGGTACAATTGGACAAACAGAACAGACAGCAGAAAATGGACAAACAGACAAAGAAATATAAACACAATGGGGAGGGGCTCGAGAGGAATTAATTGGATCATTATATTATATTCAACAATTAGCAAATGATAAGGATTATCACAATATCACTACATAACCTAATCTTCAATTCAGTCCACACACTCTACCAGAAGGATCAAAGTTACTGATAGCAGCCATCAGAAAAATGTAAGATATCAGTAAATGTTTTATAAAAATAAGATATATATGGTGTACCTATGCATCTTTTCTAATTCTTAAATTCTGTCTAGCAGGATTCAACAAGTCATTAACAACCTCAAATGAATAGAGTGCACGCAATATTAATTATACAAAAGAGCGGCCTAGTTAATATTGAACATGAGCACTAGAGTTCTGAAAGTTGATGGTTGTGCCTTCATTAATGTAACACTATTTGACTAAGAGAAGTATGTACAAACAGAAGTACCAATGTCCCAACAATATGCATAAAGATAAATATATGATGGAACAGTCTACAAACACCTGCCTAATAACTTACATTTGGAAATTACCATGTCAAAATAAAGAATTTCTTAGCTTATCACTACAGCCAAATGATCTAATTAAAAAAAACCAGGAACCAAAACTAAATTTATAACTTGATCACTTTCAACCAAAGAGATCACTGTCATCTTATTGGTGCTCTTTTGTGGTCTGAAGAGAACACATATGGAAAGAGAGAAAGCAAAAGTTATAGCAGGGATCATACATAATAAAATCAGATAAACTTGATTCCGGATTTTTATAAAATAACTAAATAAGTAATATTTGATCAAATTACATTTATTACATAACTTGAAAAAAAAAACATATTTATAGTAACATATAAAGAATTATTAACAAATAAAGAATTATGTATTAACATGAATGCTAACATATCCTACAAATAAAGAATTATTTCAATTGACAATGATTAAGACATTTAAATGAGAAGATCATATCCTACATCAACACACTGCATACCTAGGAAAATTACAAATATATAAGATAAAAATAGCTTAAACTTGACCTCTAAGAATATAAGAATAACTTAGAAGCAGTTATGCTCAACAAGATTCTTAGAATAATATTGTCGGAAATCAATAAAACCTTAATAATCATAGTGAATTGTTTGAATCGACAAATAACTATACCCAGACAAGACAAAGTTGAAATCAATAAAGGTCTAAATTTAATTTCAACAATATAACCACACAATATACATAGCTGTAAAGGAAAATAACAAATTACGAAATTTATAATCTAAGATAATTACTAAAGCATTAATCATATTATATTAGGGGTCATGAGTGGTCAGATTTCAGTAAAAAAATAATTACAAATTAAAATCAATATTTATATAAATTATTATAACAAACAGAGAGAGGGGGAGAGAGCAGAGGAGAGGGACACAGAGCACAAGAACATAAGATGCATCTAAAAACTATAATAAAATCAAATATACACATATATATATGCATCATATATACAGGAAACCAAAGAGAGGAAGTACCTTAATTTGACGCAGTATAAGCAAATCGAAGCCAACGAACAGAAATTCAACAAAATCCCAAGGAGCTGAAGCAAATCAAATTAGCCCTGGAATAAAGAGATAAAATCAATGAAAAAGATAAAGTAACAAAATAAAAAAATAAAAACCCCTAAATCAAACACCAAAAAACTTAATTTCATTAAAGCCCAAATCGACTGAAAAAGCCTCAAATTTGGTCAATCTATGAAAGCACTGCTCAATTAGAGTGAAATCGGCTCAAATATTTAACTTAAAAAGTGAGGAAAGAGAGAAGGAGTAGAATGAAGGAGAGCGGCAGTGCAAACAAAGATAGATAGAGTGAATGATGAGTGATTAGGGTTAGTAGACTTGATACTCAAAATTAACCCGCCTGTTGAAAATTTCAAGGCCCGCCTTCTAGTTGTTATCTTTCCAAAATATTTCAAGCCTGCCTTCTACTTATTGGATCAAGGCCCATATTCCATTTTCATTTTAATAAATTATTAAGTTTAATTTGAAAGAATATTAAATTTTATAAAATCTATATATTTATAAAAATAATTTGTTTAATTTTTTAAAAAATAACTAGCTTCAACATCATATGATATGGTTATTTATAATTTACTACTTTGACTGTTTTGACTATTATAAAATCACACCTATGAAAAAAAAATTTTAAAAAAAATTTACATCATTAAAATCGATAGATATTAACATCCGTATGGTTAGATCTACGAAAAAGAATTTTTTAAAAAAAGAATCACCACTCAATACAGGACAAGTTAATGGGAATTCATATTTTTTCTACAATAAAATCGCACCATATAATTACGGAAATATTTTTAAAAATTTACACATTCCTAAAATTGGTAAATATTCACATTCTGGACAAGACTCGTTAATTGGAATGGGTGCTTTGACCGCTTTGACTGTTATAAAACCACATCATATAATTATGAATTTTTTTTAAAAACATTTCATATTAATATATTTGATAGACATTAGTATCCGTATGGCTGGATCGCCAAAAAAGAATTTTAAAAAAATAGAATCACCATTCGGCACAAGAATATTTAATTTGAATGAGTACTTTGACCGCTTTGACTACTATAAAATCACACCATATAAATATTGAATTTTTTAAAAAAAGTTTCACACTAATGAAATCAATAGATATTAACATCCATATGGTTCGATCATCAAAATAAATTTTTTAAAAAAACTACAATCACCATTCGGGACAAGACTACTTAATTGGATGGAGTACTTTGACCACTTTAACTATTATAAAATCACACCATATAAATATGAATTTTTTTAAAAAAATTTAACACTACTAAAATTAATAGATATTGACATCCGTACGGTTGGATCGTCGAAGGGGAATTTTAAAAATATAGAATCACCATTCTGGACAAGACTAGTTAATTGAAATGAGTACTTTGACTGCTTTGACTACTACAAAATCACACCATATAAAAAAAGAATTTTTTTTAAAAAAATCACACTACTATAATTAGTAGATATTAACATCCGTACGGTAGGATCGTCGAAAAAGAATTTTAAAAGAATAGAACCACCATTCGGGACAAGACTAGTTAATCAGAATGGGTACTTTGACCGATTTGACTATTATAAAAACACACCATATAAATATGAATTTTTTCAAAAAAATTTGCACATTACTATAATCAATAAATATTAACATCCGTACGGTTGGATCGTCGAAAAAAAAAGAAAAAGAATCATCATTCGGGACAAGACTACTTAATTGGACTTAGTACTTTGACCACTTTAACTATTATAAAATCACACCATATAAATATTGAATTTTTTAAAAAAATTTCACACAACTAAAATCAATAAATATTAACATCCGTACGTTTGGATCATCGAAAAGGAATTTTAAATATATAGAATCACTATTATGGACAAGACTAGTTAATTGAAATGAGTACTTTGACCGCTTTGACTACTATAAAATCACAACATATAAATATAGAAATTTTTTATAAAAAAAATCACACTATAAAAATCAGTAGATATTAACATCCGTACGGTTGGATCGTCGAAAAAGAATTTTTGAAAAAAAATAGAACCACAATTCTGGACAAGACTAGTTAATCGGAATGGGTACTTTGATCGCTTTGACTGTTAGAAAAACACACCATATAAATATGATTTTTTTTAAAAAAATTTGCACATTACTATAATCAATAGATACTAACATCCGTACGGTTGGATCGTCGAAAAGAAATTAAAAAATAGAATTACCATTCGGGACAAGACTACTTAATTGGAATGGGTACTTTAACCACTTTGACTATAAGAAAATCACACCATATAAATATGGAATTTCATTTAAAAATTTCCATATTACTAAAATCGATAGGTACTAACTTATGTATGGTTGGATCGATGAAAAAGAATTTTAAAAAAATAGATCATCATTAGGGTAAGACTAATTATTTTAGAAACAGTAGAAAATGTAAAGGCAACACTACAAAGAACAAATGTAATGCTTTTGATGCCATGTCAGCATGCCACGTCACCACTGCGGGGCCCATATGCCACGTCAGCACTGTGGGACCCACATGTGAGGCCCACGTGCCATGTCAGCATGCCACATCCGCACTGTGGGGCTCACATACCATGTCAGCAATGTGGGCTCCACATGTGGGGCCCACGTGCCACGTTAGCAATGTGGGTCCCCACCTGCACATCAGCATGCCACGTCAGCATTTTTGGTCCACACTTGTGGGTCCCACGACCATGTCAGCAATTATTAATTATTTAAAATTCTAATGCAACACCAAGGCGGCTAGTGTTGCATGTTGCACAACACTATCAATAATAAGCAACAGTAGGTTAAATATAATGCAACGCTTTCTCTATTGTGTTACAAAAAATCAAAAAATTTATAGAAAATGCAACGCTTTTGATGCAACGCTAGCTAAAAAGCATTGCCTATGTGTACTTATGGCATAGTGAACTAGATCATTTATGTATTCTCTATATTTAACTTCTATACATATTGTTTCATTTTTAAAAAAGTAAAAATCTACGATTTGTAAAGTTTGAAAACTTACAAGTTATTGCAAATTCGAACAACTCTCAGAGTCCCGAGGTATACACCAAATCTACCCGGAGAATAACCACGTGTCTTGTGTTTACGAGGATCGGCATTTACTCCAAGTGGAAGAATTTGCCTCCTTTCATCATCCCAAAGAAGACATTCCGAATTTTCATCGTCATCCCTTTACCTACGGCAGCGCTTTTCACGTGCGCCTCCATTACGGCCTTCCTTAGCTCCCTCTCCACTACCACTTGCACCAGCAGCACCGCTACCGATACATTGCCCCCTAACACCACTTTCATGAGTATCCCCCCGGCCACCACTCCCATTATTGTACCCCCTGGCCACCATTATTACTGTCATGACCATCGTTCTCCCCATCGCCATTGCTATTATCATTACCGTCTGGGTCGCGACTACCACTGTCATCATTGCCTCCCAGGCCATCATTGCTATTGCCTCGAACACCGCTTCCCCGACCAGTACCAGAATCATGTCCTCTGCCGGAACCCCTGCCACTTGCAGCTCTCCTCCCAGCCATCATCCCTACAACACTGAAAAGAAAACATATACTCCATTGTAAGAAAATAATAAAATAATAAGAACAACATGTAGGTAAATATATATAAATTAGACAATTGACCCTAATATATAACAAATTTACATTCTCGGACAGAGTAAGGCATGTGAAGAAAAACTTAAAATTAGAAAATAAATACTTTATGGCATGCATCTATATATAGCAAAAAGGACCAACAATCATATACAAGCATCAAAATTGAGATACCCAGTGACAGATATAGATACCCAGTTATAGATATATATACCCATTAACATACAAAAGGTTTAAAATCCGATTTTGATCCATACCAAGTAATTCCTAGTGCACATACTTGTTGCTAATAATACGACGAATATATAGATACATGCATGTGACCAATAGTCCAAAAATGCACCAGATCGTAGAACAAAATGAAGTTTTTACCTAGTAATCACTATGATGAGGGTGAGAATCATCGTACTTGTAGTTTGTTTGGAATCACAAGCACAATCGATGCTCGATTTTGTAAATCGCAGCAGAGTAGCAGCTGTGTAATGATATAGACTTTTCCCAAAAAGTACAAAAGAAGGCTTAGTTTTGTCAGGGGTTTAGTGGTACGACGTCTTTTTGTGTTTTAAGCGGTTGATTCAACTTTCCCCAAATTTTGACCACCATTACTTATGACGGAGTCCATCATAAGTTTTTATTTAAAAAAGTATCTCACCAGGTCTCGATCCTTGGTGACCCAGTTGAATTGTAAACTCCCAACCACGCGAGACAGATGTATGCTAAAGAAATTTTCTGATTTGTTGTAAATGAAAGATCATTTGTAATATATTTACAAATTTATAATTTAATAATATTTAAATGTAATTTTTATATTCGTATATTTACTTAATATTCCAAACTATTCTATACATTTCACAGACAAACACATGTGTTTAAAAAAATATAATTTTAGATTTATTTAGAAATATTTAAATATTTTCAAAAAATAAAAAAGAAGTGTTATATTTTTTAAATATTAATCATCTATATAATTAATTCATTTTTTAAGAAATTATGTTGATAATCGTGCATATTTTATCACTTGAATATAACACTTTACCGATGTTAGAGACCGAAGTTAATAAAATGTCGATGTAAAACATACCGATATTGGGTTTGTAATGTCACAAATATACTTATATATAGGTTAACTTATACACAGTATGTATGGTATTAATCGGTTTATGAAATGTTAGTTCATGTGTAACTAAGATATTAGCATCAAAACAAAGCCCCTTAATCTTGTTTGATTGAAGATTCTCAGAAATATGATATATAAAAGTAATTGGTACAATTATATATGTGACAAATTACAATCTTAGAATCTCATTAGTGACTTTTATATCATTGATGTTGTTGTTGATTTTATTTAGCTATATGATATAACTTAAAAGAATTGAAAATTAATTTAAAATAGTTGATATTGTAGATGTATGCTTAATAAGATTAAGAACGAGGAAACCTAATGATAAAACCTAAATATA
The DNA here is from genome assembly GCA_003724115.2 of Anethum foeniculum. Taxonomy (NCBI): domain Eukaryota; kingdom Viridiplantae; phylum Streptophyta; class Magnoliopsida; order Apiales; family Apiaceae; genus Anethum; species Anethum foeniculum. Next base: position 16,439 of record PHNY01077874.1, read on the forward strand.
CTTGTGACGGATTATGAAGATTGTCATAATTCTGGGTTAATTTACGACAAAAATATCGTCGGTAATTAAACAAATCGTCGCAAGTAACCCAGAACCGTGGTAAGTAACTCAGACTTGCAATAACGGATTATGAAGATCGTCGTAATTCTGGGTTAATTTACGACGAAAATATCGTCGGTAATAAAATAAATCATCACAAGTAACCCAGAATCGTTGTAAGTAACCCAGACTTGTAACGATGTTATGCATCTGTCGTAAGTTACTCAGAATGTAAAAGTTGCAGACTGGAGTTTTCTTTCCCACTGTTGCTTTCAATATCAAAAACTAACACAAAACCAGTTTAAAAATAAACTATAAATGACAATACTAAATAAATATGGACAAGCAAAAACAATTATAAACCTTATATAAAACATTTAATAGATTCACAGAAAAATCAATTCTAATTCATTCAAAATTAGAAAATAGTTAAGAACGATAAAATCATCAAAAACATTGAAGCGTTCGATTTTTTGCACCACCTCATCATATTACACATTTTTAAGATTTTCAAACCTTCGAATTGGTTCAAAACTTGGAGTTGTGAAAAAATTTAGTTTGAAATAGCATTAGTGAGCCGAAAATCCATTTTAATACATTAAAAATTAGAAATTAGCCAAGAATGTTTAAACATCCGATTTTTTTACACCAACTAATCATATTATACAGTTTGAAGATTTCCAAACCTTCGAATTGGTTAAAACTTTTAGTTTTGAAAAAAAAAAGTTAGTTTCAAATTGCTATAGTGAGCCAAAAATTCACTTTAATTGATTAAAAGCTAGAAATTAGTCTAAAATTTTAAAAACATTCAAATTTTTTGCACCACCTCATCATATTATACTTTTTTCAAATTTAAAAATCTTCAAATTGGTTAAAAACTTGGAGTTGTGAAAAAAGTTAGTTTTAAATAGCGTTAGTGAGCCGAAAATCCTTTTTAATTGTTTAAAAATTAGAAATTAGCCTAGAATGTCAAAAATATTAATTTTTTTTGCACTACCTCATCATGTTATACATTTTTAAGATTTACAAACCTTCGAATTGGTGTAAAACTTGGAGTTGTGAAAAAAGTTCGTTTCAAATTGCATTAATGAGCCAAAAATCCATTTTAGTTCATTAAAAATTAGAAATTAGTCTAAAATTTCAAAAATATTCAATTTTTTTGCACGACCTCATCATATTATACATTTTTAAGATTTACAAACCTTCAAATTGGTTAAAAACTTGAAGTTGTGAAAAAAGTTAGTTTTAAATAGCATTAGTGAGCCGAAAATCCATTTTAATTCATTACACATTAGAAATTAGTCTAGAATGTCATAAACATTGAATTTTTTTGCACCACCTCATCATATGATACATATTTAAGATTTCCAAAACTTTGAAATGGTTAAAAACTTGGAATTGTGAAAAAAGTTAGTTTCAAATTGCGTTAGTGAGCTAAAAATCCATTATAATTCATTAAAAATTAGAAATTAGTCTAAAATTTTAAAAACGTTCAATTTTTTTGCACGACCTCATCATATTATACATTTTTATGATTTCCAAATCTTCGAATTGGTTAAAAACTTGGAGTTGTGAAAAAAGTTAGTTTAAATAGCGTTAGTAAGTCGAAAGTCCATTTTAATTCATTAAAAATTAGAAATTAGTCTAGAATGTCAAAAACATTCAATATTTTTGCACTACCTCATCATATTACACATTTTTAAGATTTCCAAATATTCGAATTGTTTAAAAACTTGGAGTTGTGAAAAAAGTTTGTTTTAAATAGCGTTAGTAAGCCGAAAATCAATTTTAATTCATTAAAAATTAGAAATTAGTCTAAAATTTTAAAAGCACTCAATTTTTTTGCACCACCTCATCATATTATACATTTTATTGATTTCCAAACCTTCGAATTGGTTAAAAACTTGGAGTTGTGAAAAAAGTTAGTTTTAAATAGCTTTAGTGTGCCGAAAATCCATTTTAATTCATTAAGCATTAGAAACTAGTCTAGAATGTCAAAAACATTGAATTTTTTTGCACCACCTAATCATATGATACATTCTTAAGATTTCCAAACCTTCGAATTGGTTAAAAACTTGGAGTTGTGTAAAAAGTTATTTCAAATTGCGTTAGTGAGCCAAAAATCCATTTTAATTCGTTAAAAATTAGAAATTAGTGTAAAATTTTAAAAACATTCAATTTTTTTGCACGACCTCATCATATTATACATTTTTAAGATTTCCAAACCTTCAAATTGGTTAAAAACTTGGAGTTGTGAAAAAAGTTAATTTAAATAGCATTGGTAAGCCGAAAATCCATTTTAATTCATTAAATATTAGAAATTAGTCTAGAATGTCAAAAACATTCAATATTTTTTCACACCCACGTTATATTATACCTTTTTAAGATTTCCAAACCTTCAAATTGGTTAAAAACTTGGAGTTGTGAAAAAAGTTAGTTTTAAATAGCGATAGTAAGCCGAAAATCCATTTTAATTCATTAAAAATTAGAAATTAGTCTAAAATTTTAAAAACATTCAATTTTTTTGCCCCACCTCGTTATATTATACATTTTTAAGATTTCCGAACCTTCGAATTGGTTAAAAACTTGGAGTTGTGAAGAAAGTTAGTTTTAAATAGCGCTAGTAAGCCGAAAATCTATTTTAATTCATTAAAAACTTAGAAATTAGTCTAGAATGTCAAAAACATTCATTTTTTTTGCCCCACCTCATCATATTATACATTTTTAAGATCACAAACCTTCGAATTGGATAGAAACTTGGAATTGTGAAAAATATTAGGTTCAAATAGCGTTAGTGAGCGAAAAATCCATTTCAATTCATTAAAAATGCTGAAAATCCATTTCAATTGATTAAAAATCAGAAATTAGTCTAAAATTTTAAAAACATTCAATTTTTTTGCACCACCTCGTCATATTATACATTTTTTAGATTTCCAAACCTTCGAATTGGTTAAAAACTTGGAGTTGTGAAGAAAGTTAGTTTTAAATAGCAATAGTAAGCCGAAAATCTATTTTAATTCATTAAAAATTAGAAATTAGTCTAGAATGTCAAAAACATTCAATTTTTTTGCCCCACCTCATCATATTATACATTTTTAAGATCACCAAACCTTCGAATTGGATAAAAACTGGAAATTGTGAAAAAAGTTAGGTTCAAATAGCGTTAGTGAGTGAAAAATCCATTTCAATTCATTAAAAATTGAAAAGTAGCCTTGAGTACAATTATTACTCATATTCACTTTCTATCTCAATACTATCGTAACCATCTTCTTCCTATTTTTCTTCACTTACCCTTACATTTTCTTCGTCTTCTTCACTTTGCACTTCATCTTGTTGATCTTGTTCTTCTTATTCTTGATCTTCCTCCATTTCATATTGTGAAAAGTCAACAAATAAAGACCTCGAGGAAAAATCTAGTGCAATGGTATTTGAGACTTCTCCTTGAAGGGGTTCCACGTCAACTTCCATTGTTTTTCGACTTAACATGAGGTCTACATGTGATGATTGTGTGAATATTACTATTGGGATTCTTCACACTTGGAGCATAGTATACTTGAGTGGCTTGACTTGCTAGAATGTAAACATCATCCCCTTTTAATTTTGAATTAAGATCAATTCAGAGCACTCCATTTTTTATCTTTCTTTACGCCCCTAACATGATCATACCAATGACATTTAAATAAAATCACTCGATTTTCGCCACCGTATGTTAGTTTGAGGATATCTTGTAAAGTCCCGTAGTAATTGATTCCGGTATCACCATAAAAATTGCCTTTCACAAGTACCTCAGAGCTTGATCTTCCTAGATTAAATGAGTATCCGTTGACCTTGCACCTTTTATAAGAAATGACATATGAAGTTTTGAAATCGTTCGTAGTTGTGTTGTACCTGAAATGGAATAGTCTCGTTAGAGACACATATATGAATAATTTTTTCAAAACCATACAAGGTGTTGTTCCTTTAATAATATACCTTATTTTTCAACCATGTTGCCAAATGAGCCTTTAACATTGTATCCATCTCAATGTCACTCAACGTATATGCTCTATAATTCTGAACCTCTTCTTCGAACATACTGAAAAATTGATCATTATATGTTAGTGATGAATACTTAAAAGTGTTAATTATGAATGAAAATATTAAAATACTTACGTGATATAGAGTGCCACTTCATGCATGTTTGTAAGAATGTAATGTGCTGCAACGTGTAAGGAATCCAAATCTAAATGGTAACCGGGATATGCTCCCAGAAGCTCTACAGGATATGTGAATGCGTCAAATTTATCAGGATCCCGTGAGCGATCATCAACTACATTATGACCTAGCAAGTTATGCGCTGTCTCAACTCCGGACTCGAAGTACATGGAACAAAAATGTGTCAACTCTTCATATACATTCTTTTTTGCAATAAACCCTTCAACTCGTGCTTTGTTCCCTACTTTTTATTTCATTCTGCACTGTAGTCTTTTAATGTTATACATCCACCGTAACGGGACAGGGCCGCCAAGTCTGCACTCTTTGGGAAAATGAACAAGAAGATGCTCCATTCGATCAAACATAGCTAGAATGAATTTAGTCTCTAAAGTACAAACGATCCCGGCTATGTTTTTTTCCATTTGTCTCAAATCCGATGCTAATAGTGTAGTTGAGCACAAGTCTTTAAAGAAATTTGAAAGGTCACAAAGTACTTTATGTATATCATCTGGAAGAAGTTCACGAAATACAGAAGGCAACAAATTTTACGTAAAAACGTGACAATCATGTGACTTCATGACTTGAAATTTTAACTGAGCTATCTTACAACACCTCTTCAAATTTGATGAACAACCATCTGAAACTGTCACCTCGATGTACCCATTTACATAACAATTTTAGCTGATCGCGGGAGAGTTCGTATCTTGCTCTCGGTTTTTTATTACCATTCATCTATAGCTCTTGTATAATTCCCATTGCTTCCAAATCATCTCTTGATCTTGTGATATCCTTTTTCTTGAAACTGCTGACAATGGAATGAAATATGTTGTCAAATACATTTTTCTCGGTGTGCATGACATCAAGAAGCTAGTGACATGCATCTAGTTGTGTAAATCACCAAATCTAATTGCCCTTTCTTTGCTATGTGGTTTCCCGGGTAATGGCAAAGTGATACCCGCAAACATGTTATGAACAATGCGGCCTTTCCTTCGACTTCTTCGGTGTTTGTCTAAGAACCTCGTATGTAATCCATAAAACTGGATTTTCAGCTATAAGGTAGTTGCTTAGCTTTAACTTCACTCATACAAACATGACAAGCTATTTTACCATGAGTTGACCACCCACTAACCATACCCAACCCTAGAAAGTCGCTAATAGTCCTTAACAAGGCTACCCGCATCATAAATGTAGTCTTCGTAGAAGCATCAAATGTGTGCACACCAACCTGCCATAAGTTAATAAACTCATCAATCAAAGGCCTAAGATAGACATTTAGATTCCTCCCAGGATCATTCTGTCCAAGTACAAGTAGTGTCATGAACATGTATGGATCCTTCATGGACATGGTGTCGGGAAGTTTATACACAAGTAGCACAGCGGGCGAAACTAAGTATACACTAGAAGTGGCATTGTTGTACAGGGGGAATCCATCAGTTGCAAGACCAAGTCTAACATTACGAATCTCCGTTGCAAAATCCGAATAGTACTAGTCAAATTCCTTGCATTCTTCTCCATCTGCAGGGTGACTAAGGGCTC